>CM040238.1:204851690-204983983 GCA_022545495.1 Chrysanthemum lavandulifolium
CCGAATCTAACCCTACTTGTTTAGCTCTTGCATTGGCTTATCCAATAAGCAAAAGGGAAAGCCCAAGAAGGAGATCTCAAGTCTACCGTGCAGAGAACACAAGTCCAAAGTTTAAGCTAAAGGGACTAATATTAAAGATGCTAGAGATCAAACAAAAAGCGACTAAGTGACGAGCTGGCGATAAGACGAGATAATAGTTAACAGCACTCTACTTTAAGCTACTCTACAAGCTAATCGAGAAGCTAATGCTAAAACTAAAAATGTGGTCTTAAAGTCCACCGGCTAAGCGCAAATGTGCCAAACATCAAACCTAAACTACTTAAAATGAACCGCAGTGCAATCTCGAAAGTTATCAAAAACGGTCACGAACCGGTTTTTGACTTTTAGAACAAATATGAAGTTTGACTGAATGAATTTTTTAAGATCAAATGGTGGGACCTGATATGGATGAATGATGATGTAATGAAACTAAATCAAGCTCACTTATCGGGTTATACACCCATATGCTAAATAAGCTAAACTAATTCCAACAGATGAGACAATGAAATCGAGATAATGTGCAATTTTGACTAAAGGTGCAACTATTACCAAATCAAGAATAGAAATACTACAAATAGCTTTAACAAACCTAACCCAAGCGATCTAATCGATATAAAACCTCTAAAGCGGTTGAAACAAAGCAATCAAACACTAGTTCATACTAACTAGAAACATTTAGCTCTTTGAAATCATGATGAAACCGAAACAAAATGAGGACGGATATGCACCCAATGAGCTATACCAAGCCTAAAACTAATGATCCATTCCTTTGTTTTGACCTCTAAAGCAATTTAAATCCTTAAACCAAGCAAGTCCTTTACAAACCAAAATGCATTTAAAACTACAAAAGCAAGGAGATTATATCTATAACGATATTAAGCTTGCTCAATCAACAATTTAAAAGCAGTAATAGAACCAAACCGGTACTCACAATATTACCCGTTTTGACTAATGTTGACTTTTGTGAAATCTTTGAATTAGGACAATTAAAAGCAAAGTAAGCCAATATAAGCTTGAATAAACATATAAGTTTAAGTGAGCAGAGATTAAAAGATAAAAGCAGTTTAATGATTAAGCTAATGACAAATGATTTGGAAATAACAAGGAGAAATTGCATTAATGAAAATGGTTTACAATGAAAAGTATTCGATATACAACTACATAAGCTACTTGAAAGCGAGAAATGACATGAAAATAGAAGGGTCAAAATTCCTCTAAAACCTAAGAATTGGACAAATACAATTGTGAGCAAAAGGTCGTTTTTTATAGGTGAGCTTGGGATGCCTTTGGAAGGATCTAGGTCTTCTAATCGAGCCATTCAATCCTTCTTGTGTCATCACATTTAATCGAGACAGGATCATCTTTGTGAGGTGTCTTAGCCAATGGGAGGTTTCCATTTGTCGGTGGCAATCCAATGACAATATCAACACACGTTGGCTTACAGAAAGTCTTGAGAAGATGCTAGTACCAAGTTGGTTGTTTGGGATTGGGTGAATAGTGGTGTAACGAGAGGTGTGTTTGGGATGGGAAAGGTTGGTTACTTTAGGCGCGTTTGGTTTATTTAATCCTTTCTTGAAAAGTGTTGACGGGTTATAATAGCTTGTTGTTGGGTAAAAATACGGGTAAAGGTGGATTGGTCGGGTTGAGATAGGTGGGAACCGGGTTGGGATGTTTTAATAACGTGGGTGGGTAAAATTATTTTGAAATGGGTAAAGGGTTTGAGTTAATGGATCGGTATTGGGATTGGGCACGATGGTATGGTTTAGTGATTTTGGACTTAGTAACATATCTTGGAACAAGGATAAAGATGTGATCCAGTTGTATAAATAAGGACCATACTTGTCATTTGTAAAATTCCAAGGACCAGGGTGACATTTGTGAAAGTGAAGGGGAATTTGGGATATTGGGAAAAATGAGATGAGGTAATAATGGTAACTATGGAAAAGTGAAGGGTGTAAAGTGACATAATGATAAAGTTGAGGGGTGAAAATGGTAAAATGGGAAAGTGAAAGGTTTATTGTGAAAACTTGATATAATGACGGGTTTAACGTGAAATCTCCCAAACCATGTCTAGAACTCCGTAAAATGATCTTTTGAGCTTCGAATCCTATAAATAGCATCCGACATCGGCTTTTGCACTCTCTCTCGTGCTCGGTTTTCTTGCTTTTTGGCTCCTTTTGTGTATTTTAACATATCCGTACCTGCACAAGCACAAACTCAAGAAAACCACAAATGTTAGCAATAAACGGCTTTTCTTGGTTGTTTTGGGTCTATTTTGACAATGAAAAGGTATGTGTTTTAGCACATACCATTGCTCTATCATACCAATTTTGTGAATGGTCTGCCATCTTTTGTATTGATTTAAGGGCTTGTGCTGGTGGCGTCTTAGGGACCGGCCTTGAGTCGAGCACTTGGCGAGAAGGGATGCTTAAACCTTTGTAGGAAATAAGGACTTTTGATGGTTGTTAAGGTCATGCGTTGGGAACACAGCAAGAAGGTCATTATACCTTTCTCGAAGCTTCATATAATGTCTCATCCATCTCTTGTCGAAATTCCTTATCTCTTCCATCTTCTTGGAAATCTTCTAAGGAGAACAATATCTTCAATAAGCGCTTTCTCCGAAGATTCCATGTATTGATTGAACCAGCATGAAGCTGTACATCCGTCTTCCAGGTACGCACTCATGAGTGTAAATGAAAACACTCTAAGCATTGTTGCATTATGGTGACTCTAGAGTGTGGAAAAGATCTGCGATCTTTAATGCTCTTCGCACATGTAGGTGGGCATCTTCATTGTCGATTCCATGAAAAGCATGTCTAAGTTCCTTCATAAAGCAGCTTGATCTAAAAGTTATTATTATTATTATTATTAATTCGGGTCTTACCGCTCGATCTTTAGTTACTTGAGTCAAAGCCATGTATTACCCATAGTGAGCATGTCAACATCCAAATGACCCATATCACGAAATTTCAAAACAAACAAAAATAGAAAAGGATAAAAAAACAAAATCCTAGAAAGAAAATAAAAACCTAAAATTATAAAAAAAAATATTTACAAAACTCAAATTAAAATCCTAAAATAGATCCCCAGTGGATAGTATAAAACTTGATGCGGATTTCGACGGTTTTAATATTTATAAGTTCTCGTCTATCCGATACCTAATGCATTAATGAAGCATGATGTACCGATTAGGTGTGTGGTGTAGTATTTGGTAAAGCCGAGGTCGTCCCAAGAGCTATGCGTGTAGATCTAATTTAAGTTCTAGTGTCACTGGTTTTTAAGGAGGGTTTTGTATTGATTGATTAATAAACTAAAGAAATGAAAACTGAAAGCAAATAAATGTGGAAAGATTATCAATAGGAGAAATATGTTAGCCTAGTTAATAATATTGTTATGCCATGATTCGTTTTCTAATTAATGTTTTCTATCGCTCTACATGGGCGGTTAAAGTCACTAGACTCGGTTGGTCGATTATCAGTCCTATCTTCCATAACGTCTTATTCCGTAACCTAATGATTACAAGAGTTCGTGGGTTTACGAAATGGAAGAGTCATTAAGTTCCTCTACGATCTAAGACTTATTTAACGAAACCCGGCTGGTCGGATCTTAGGTTCCCCCTAACTTCTTAAGCTTTTCCATTTGGAAGGTGCTCATTTAGTATAATTTGCACGCAAGATAGTGATAGCCCTATGTTCAATTCTTGCCACTACTCGCAACCTGATTCACTATAGTCCTATAGTTAAATTTCCTAGTTTTCTAGATACTACCTAAACTTCCATGCTACCAAAAAAAAGGTGTCCCAAAATAAGCAAAGAAAGCATACATATAAGGCGATATGAAAATGAGAAAAGTACATCATAACATTAATAATTTCATAACTAGGCCAACACACAAATTAATTAGGCAATCATATTGAAAATTACACAAACAATATTCAATAAAACATTGATTGGATTAAGCATAATTTATGATACAAAATACATGATGTAAGACTAATAATGATGAGGTTCGCAAGAGAATTCTTCCTTCAAAAGTGGTCGTTTTCTTTGTGTAAAATGTACTGGAATGTTTCCACAGTCGACCCCTATGAAAGAGGGTAAACAAGATGATGAATAGTGAATTGACTCTATTTATAGGGTTTAAAATAATTACTGGCGTAACCAATGTTTCGATTAAGTGAGCAATATTATAGTTAGGGCATAACTTGGTTGGGCATAACCAATATTATAGTTTAGGCGTAACTTCGGTTAGGAACTAACCAAGTTTCGATTAAGGACTAACGAAGTTTGATTAGGGCTAACCAAAGTTTTAGTTAAGGCCTAACTAAAGTTTTGGTTTCACCCACTTTCAAAATAATATTGCAACTTAGGCCCTTGTGTTCCTTCCTTCCTTTGATGAAACCAACACATAAATGTGTTATCAAATATAATTTAAGCTTTAACCCGTATTCTTGCTACTTTAGAAAATTCCTTGGTCTTATGACATTTCCTCGTATCTTTTCATTCCAACACCTCATTTTACGAAATACAAATATGAGCAATTAAGTACCATATTAATATAAATGAGGAAATAAATACGGGAATTTGATATATAAAATGTCACGCTAATTTGATGTTATCAGTCTCCCGCAATGACTTGATTTCAAAACTTGAAAAACAAAAATTTGAACACAAACAACAAATTGAACAACTCGCAACTGATCTTTCAAAAATAAATTTAGAATTGTCCGTTTGTCAAGCATGTTTTTAAGAATATAAGAAAAATTCAAGGAGGCTAATTAATTCTCACGTTGATGAAATTGTCACATTTGAAGAAAATTAAATGATTTTCCAACGTTGTATACAAAAGCGGTAGTCGATTGAAACAAATAAAAATGTTGACTTGATGGTTCAAAAGTTTTGCTCTAAGCTTAGTAACACAACTTTGCTCTAGAAAACTCTCAAAGAAAATCTGAATATATAGTGTTGAATGTTTGGATGATGATGCAATTATCGTATTGTTATATATGATTGTGAGGAAGAATGGGAGCGAGAAAGGCGAGTCGGTTAAAATGAGTAAAAGGAATTAGCTAAACTATTTGATTATTCAACATTATCTCATCTTTATGAAACTTTATTCCTCGAAAAATCGAACATACATGGTATATTTCAACAATTTGTTATTCTACTTCTAATGTTGGTCCCATCAGAACCGTGGCACAAATTAATGGACCTTGCCAAAATCTTGCGAAGAAGCACTTTACCAAACCTTCCTACATGTTGCATGGTACTTGGTATTTTGATAAATTTATGGATGATATAACATTTTGGAACAAGCAATTGAGCGTAATTACGAAATAATGGTTTCCATTTTCGATCTGCACGCAGAAAGCAAAGAGAAAAGTTTCAAATCGTTTTGTACCTCATGTCGCACATTTGCGTCTATGGGCAACATATTGGGAGCGGAAATTAGTAAGTAACATCCATGATGAACACTTTCAATGCAACATAAAAGTTGATTTCAAACACAAAACAAAAAAATAAAATTCTTTAAAATGAAGTAAATCGACTCTTGGAAGACGTTCTCTGTTATGATATTATATCCGTGTTCATGAATTCTATTTTTGAGTCTTGTCATTCCATTCTTATTGTTGATAACACTGCTGAAAATGACAAGTTGAGACACGAGATTGAGATTTTAAAAGAGGAAAATGAGAGAATTTGTAAACTAAATGATGATGATCAAAGTAAACATTCAAATGAGATTTCTCAACTCAAAAAGAAACTTCAATGGTGTCGGGTCTCAAAGTATTAAATTTGAACTTGCTTTGCAACACCAAAAGGAAAATACTATTTTTTAATCACAGTTTACCCTTAAAAGTTTAAAATCTTGATGATTTGAATGCGGTCTTAAAATGCCAAATTTTCAAATCGAAAAAGAAATTGAGCGTTTAAAGAATGAGTATGAAACAATTTATGATTCTTTGAATAAAATTGGTCTCGACTATTGAAAGAAAATCTTGATTGAAGGAAAACCGCGATGATATATTTCGTGAAAATCATTCACTCGATGCTAAAATACAAGATCAGAACGAAGGTATAACTTAAGCGAGAAGGGTCATCTAAAGTGGTGATATATTATGGTGACCTAACGATGGTCTTAGATGGTATAAGCGCAATCGAGAAGGGTCATCGGCCAATGATTGTCCAAAACCAAGAACAAGAGGAAGTGCTTATCAGGAGGCTTTACTCTTGCCTCTCAAAGATGAATTGGTAGGACTTTTGCAAAAACAGAGCTTCATGGCGATCTGAGAATCCGATGATGACATGGAGGACTTGCAAGCTAACGCAGTACTGTAATGTTAATGGCCAACATGCAAGAACTCCACATGAGTGAAAGCAGACCCGATCTATGACACCGATGGCTTGTCTCGGTGCGGATCCAAATATATTTCTTATACATGATCGATATCTCCGACGCATTCGCATTCGACAAGGCAGAGTGTTCAACATGATCCATCTAAATCTCATCAAGAAGATAATCAAATGGATCTCGTAGTTACATTTGATGATCAAGATGACCTTTGGTTACCTTTGATGATCGAGTTGACCCCAGGGTTACATTTGAGGATCTAAATGATGAATATGTTGATACTCGAGTTGAACAAAATGAACCTTCCTCTAATCCGGATCCAGACCTCATGACCTTACTTTTGACCCACCAATCTCAAGTGGAAAATGCAATGAGATAAAGAAAAATCTTCATAATAAATTGGCACTATTGACTAAGGATCTTGAATGCTATAAGTTACAACATAAAAATTTGAAACAAAAGCGAAGCGTGAACAAAGTTTTGAAATCGATTTTCAAAGTCATATAAAAGAACAATCTTTAGAAAAGCGGATCGATGATCTAGTTGTTTCCAAAAATGATTTGATTTCTCAAATAGAACAAAAATTGAACATAAAAACACGTTGACACTCTCTCGGAGCACTCAAAAAGCCAAGTTTGAGTTGTCTTCGTGTCAAAATGAGTTTTTAGAATTCAAACAAACTTCAAGGAAATTAATAGATCTCTATCTTGATGAAATTGTCGATTTACAAAACAAACTCAAAGAGTTTCAAAATATTCTATATAAACATGGTGAGTCTATCGCAACAATTGAAAAGTTCAAATTTAAGCCAAATCCTGATGGATATGGGCCAGATCTTGCTGATAACAAACCATGTTTTTTCCATAGAGAATTCAAGGCAAATCCAAAGTTGTATAGTGTCAAACATATGCTTGATGAATCTATTGTGCGTATTGTTTAATATAATCGTGAAGAGGAATGGGATGCGAGAAGATGAAAGTCGATTGAAAATGGAAAAAGTTAAATATAACAAACCTTTTGATTACTCAAAAGACTCTCATAACTTTTGTTTCTAGCAAGGATAAAACAAACACACCTTGGGTTATCACACATATTAATGAGTCTTCTTCTAACGTCGGTCCCGTCAAACCGTTGCACAAATTAATGGTCCTTTACCTTCTTTGGTGAAATCACACCATTACCGAAAGATGTCAAATTCTTAAATATTTTGATACATTCATGTCGACATTAAACTTTTGGAGCGTGAAATTGAACTTAATTCAAAAATAAAAGTTGCGAATTTTCAATCGCTTATGCTAGAGATCAAAGAAACATGTTTCAAAAATAGCTTTACCACATGTTCGAAATTTATGTATGTGTGCAACATATCGGGAATGGGATCTTGAGAAAGAAATTGGACAAATGAAAACAATTTTCAATGAAGCAGGCATGGATTTTGAAAACTAAAAGAAGAATCAAATTTTTGAAATCATGTTGATCGACTCTTGGAAGATGTTATTTATCTTTGATACCATATCAATTGTGTTGTATTATCTTCTTTGCCTACGCTGATAAAATTGTTGTTGATTACATTGATAATATTGATATTGTTGATAATGTGTCTCGGATCGAAACTTTGAAAGTTGAAAATGAAATGGTTTGGTAAATGAACTTTCGGTAGTAATACATCATCTTCAATGGTGTCAAAGTATTGTATTAGTCGAGAACTTGCTTTGCAAAAGAAACTCAACTAGTCGACGAAAAACCTTTTGAACCAAAACTCAAACGATTGGATGATGAGAACGCGTCTTTGAAGTGTCAAATTTTTAAATATGAACAAGAAATTGCAAAAGTCAAAACAGAATATGGGGTCATATTTAATTTGATCAAAAAGACACGTGCAAAAGAGACAAAAGATCTTGATGATCATCTTGTATACACTCGTGAAGTATTAAGTTCTAATGGAAACATACGCTCTGAAAATAAGATTTGTTACACACTATCATAGAGTTGAAAGAGAAGTTGGGGAAATATGAGAATGATAAGTCTAGTAACACAAATGTTCTTGCACCTGGAATGTTTAAAATTGACACTAGGAAACCCACTGACACAACACAATATACTAATATGCTTCCTTCCACTTCTACAGGAGTAGTTGCCTCTAATCCTAGTGTTAGCACTTCACAGCCTAAGACACTGACAAAAAGAATAGGAAGTTGCAACATAAAGAAGACACTAAAAGCCTCTCAGTAGAAGATCATGTTAGGAACTTGAATAACACATGTTGCACCTACTTTAGATATTAGTTAGAAAAATGTAATAGCAAAAGTGATGTAACGAATGTTGAATCTCGAGTACTTTGAATGTTATGTTTGAAGCATCTTGTATTGTTTGTCGTAAAAGCATGTTCTCTGGTTGTCATGATAATTGTGTTGCTAAATCTATATTATCTCGTAAGCAAAAACATAAAAATGGAATATCCTCTAGGCCCACTAATGCTTCTAAGTTTGTGCTAGGTAAACCACCTTCTATAGTTTCTGAGAATATCATTGATGTACCCATAGCACCCTCATCACCTCCTAGGAAGATAATATCACCTAGTGCATTTACTAAGACCAAAGCACAAACTAGTTGGACTTGGCAGAGATGGTTACAAAATACATCTGGATTTAAATGGTTACCTAAAATTATTAACATGTATGTTTCATCTGTAACTGTATCGGAACCCTCTAACTCTTCGGGTTCCAACTCTACCTCTATTCCACCTGTGTCGTCTATGTGTATTGCAGGTCATACAAATCATTCTCTGGATTATTGATAGTGGTTGTTCTCGGCGTGACATGACCTCGAAACCTCTATCAAACTTTGTTTCAAAGTTCATTAGCTGTCGGAGTTCGGAATGACCACCATAGCATCTATCATGGGCTACGGAGATTACATCAATGAGAACATCGAAATTAGCGAGTTTATTATGTGCAAGGTCTTGGACACAACCTTTTCTCGGTCGGTCAATTTTGTGATGGTGATTTGGAAGTTTCTTTTAGAGAAAACTTGTTTCATCCGTGATCTACAAAGAAACAATCTCATGTCGATTCCACTCATCAAGCCACACAATCTCGATGATCGCTTCATCTCCCATCTGTCTCTCTCTACAAGCAATATCTACAAAATCATGGTTGTGTACGAAGACTTTCACATTTAAACTTCAAACCATAACTAATCTTGCCGACACAAACTAGTTGAAGGTCTTCCAGGTTTAGGTATTCAAAAGACCACTTATGCTCGGCTTGTGAACAAGGAAAAAGCACTCGTGCTCATTTTCCTCAAGGTTGAAGACAACACTTTGCATGTTCTTCATCTTCTTCACATGGATTGTGTGGCCGTCACGTGTGCGGGCGATAAATGGCAGCTACATTCTCATAATCATTGATGACTACTCTAGATGGAATTGGGTTTATTTTCTACCAAGTAAAGATCAAGCTCACAAGCGATCATCACCTTTCACGAAAATTCAAGTTCAACTCCGAAACATGGTCACACAAGTCGAGCAGACGGAGGCTGAATTTGTGAATCAAACTCTTCGAGAATATTATGAGAAAGTGGGAATTGAGCATCGAGACATCAATTGCAAGAACACCGAACAAAATGGAGTTGTCGAAGACTAAAGCGTGACGTTAGTGGAAGTTGCAAAACGGCGTTGATAAATGCAAAACTTCGAGATTACTTATGGGCGCGAATCCGTGTCACCGCATGCTACACTCATGATCGTTCTATGATAACCAAGCGCCACAACAAAACACCTTATGAGCTTATCCATAATGAAAACCAAACCTAAAACACTTTCCAAGATTAAAGCCGTTTACGTGGAAAAAAGCGATGGTCATGATTTGGATCATACAAATTTCTTTGATGAAGTTGTGTATGAGGATCATGGTATACCCTATGATAATAATAATAATAATAATAATAATGATAATGAAGTACCTCATGGTGAGGGCATAAACTCTTCTACATGGGAGTTCCACTATTGACCAAAATGAAAGTGATTTGGGCACTTTCATGGTTCCAATAGTTACGATAGAGAATGAGATGGTTGCAACTCATGAGGAAGAATTTGAGATGGTTGTTGTACATGAAAATGAAGCGGAAATTCTAAGGCGTTCATTTCGGATCAAATACGAAACTATTCATTTTCAAAGCAAACATTTAGAATATCACGAAAGGTCTTCGTGTTTCCAAGAAAATATAATGATCATGTCAATGATTCTAAAGTGAGTTTGGTCTTGAAAAAGTTAGTTATGCAAATCTTAAAGCTAAGAATTTATGCTTTATAATTGAATTGAATAAAAGTTTTGAGCCTAAAACTTATTGGGAAGCTTGTAAGGAGAAGCCTTTGGGTGGAGGTAATGAACAATTAAATGGAGGCTTTATAGTAATGCTCTTGTTAAAAAACTAGAAAGGGGTTGAATAGTTTTACCGTTTTTAAATTTCTTTTCTTTAAAAGTTTATGTGAATTCAAGATGTAAATAATAACAAGTAAATAAGTAAAGATAGAAATGATCAAACTACAACACAAGGATTTATAGTGGTTGGGTCTACAAGGACTCTTTTCTTGTCCTACTCCACTCCCCAAGTATCCAAATCAGAGTATCCTCTTACTAGTCAACAATATCCTTTAATCGCGGAGAAAACCTTTATCAACACACAATATTTTGACACAAAGCTAGATGTCGAGTTCTTTTAGAATAGTGCGACCACTCCGTCGCACTACATATTTTGAGGACTAAAATACTAACCAACTACTACGGGGGTTATGATGGTTTGGTACAAACAATGATGTATGAACAATTACAATATACCTACTACGATGAATACACAAGACTTGCAAAACTTGTTGAAGCTTGTAAGTCTTCAATAATGCTTTGATCTTCTTGCTATTTAAGAAGTTCACAAAAATGAATATGAATGAGTAAGATACATGAAATTATGAGTGAGAGAGAATGTACAATATTTATGTAAGTAAGTGATGAGAAAAACAACTGAATTTGGGCTGCTATTTACAGCCATTTGCCTTAACAACCCACGGATTGGCCGAAACCAAAAAAAGGAGTCCGTCCTTGTATTTTTTGGTTCCATGATCTGATCAATTTGCAAATCTTCCAAATCTAGTTCAAATCTTTCCAAAATATTCTCTATGATCCTACTAGATTTTGCCATCTCAGATTATGCTAGTATAGGATGATCCAAGTAGTGATGTTATAAATTAATTTTATTATGATTAAAACATTTAACAAAGTCAACTTGTAAAGTGTAAAATGTAACTAGCTAAAGTGTGATTAATAAATTGTATAATGTTGGTTTATGACTTACTAAAAATGTTTGATTACTTATGGTAGCGTATGAATTAGATGAATATGTAATGATCATTACTTTGGAGATGTACAACAAATGAAGCATAGTGTACATGTGATAAAAATCAACGATGTACTATATGCTTGGGCCTTTTAGTGATGTTAAGTAAAACTTATATCTATATGAATAAAGACTTGACTAAATTTATACTTTGCTTAAATAAAGTTTATTATTGTTATCAACAAAACATAGAAAAGATCATAAAATATAAATAACTTTTTTTAGGCGATATTTGTATCAACAAATACTTTTGATATTGTTACTTTACCTATAGGTTGAAAGCCTATTTGATCTAAGTGGGTCTTTAAGATAAAATATAAGTCTGGTGGTGAAGTTGATAGATACAAAGCTACACTTGTTGCTAAATGGTTCAATAAAAAAGGGAGTGTTGATTTTGATGAAACATTTTCACTTGTGGTTAAAATTGTTACTGTCAGATGTCTTAATAACTTAGCTGTTTAGCATCTTGGCCTATTTTTCAACTTGACATTAACAATGCTTTTCTATATGAAGATCTAGATGAAGCTGTTATATGTCTTTACGATGGTTATTTTGATGTTAATGACAAAGAGTTTGGAGACTTAAAAGTTCTTGTATGGGCTAAAACAAGCACCGAGACGGTGGAATGCTAAGTTGACTAGTGCTTTGCTTGAGAATGGTTTTACACAGGTAGAGTGACTACTCCTATTTACCAAGAATCAATCGGTATTTTTTGTTGCCTTACCGTATATGTGGATGATATTGTTGTTACTGGTAACAACTTGGAAGATATTGAAAGCTTTAAAGTTTTTCTTAAATATTTTTTGGGAATTGAATTGATAGAAACTAATAAAGGTCTTTGTTTGTCACAAAGAAACCATTGTCTTGATTTGATTTCTGATTTTGGTTTACTTGCATGTAAACCTTCTTTTACTCCTTTGGAGCAAAATCTTGTTATTACTAATGAACCTTCTCAGTTAGATCCAGTTATTGATAATATCACTAAGTATCAAAAGTTAATTGGCAAATTGATATACCTTACTCAGTACTAGATCGATATTTCCTATTATGTGCATTGCTTAGCCACTTTGCATAAACCTTTAAAGCCTCATTTGAAAATTTCTTTAAAAGTTTTAAGATATCTGAAATGGTCGCTAGGTTGGGTATACATATTGTCAAATCTGCATATACTTTTCTTGAGGCTTTTGTTGATCTGATTGGGCCAAGTGTGTCTGTTACTAGAAAGTCGATGGCGGTTTTGTTTAAACTTAAATGGTTCTTTAGTGTCATGGAAAAAGAAAAAACAAAATACCTATAAAATGTTCAAGCTGCAGTTGAATATAGAGCTTTAACTTTAGTTACAAATGAGATTGTTTAGGTCCTTAAAATCTTAAAGGACTTAAGCGGGAACATTTTTACTGTAGCGTCTTTTATGATAGTCGCGTAGCAATTAAGATTGTCGCTAATCTTGTTTTTGATAAAGAAATTAAGCACTTAGAAATTGATCTTCATTTTGTTAGACACAAAGTAATTGCGGGTGTTATTGACACTAGAAAATCATGTCTGCAGATCAAGCTGAAATTTTTACTAAAGGACTTGATACACTTTAACATTAAAGTTCTTGTCTAAACTAGGCTTATTTGATGTTTTCAAGGTTAAGATTAAGAGGGATGTTAAAATATAATCTTAATTTGGAAAAATACTACAAAGACTAACTTGTCCATGTTTGTGTTTTCAATATACTTTGTTTATCAAGTTCTGGATGGTTTTAGCTACTGGATCAAAGATGAAGGACTAACAGTGAAACTTGGAGCTATGTTGGTGGTCTTGGGTAAGAAAAAAGACAACAAAGGTTGCATTATATAACACTTTCTCTCTCTCTCTCTCTCTCTCTCTCTCTCTCTCTCTCTCTCTCGATCATCTTGATCTCATTGTTTTGATTCAATTTTGTAATAGAACAATTATCATTTAGATAATTGATCTGCATCGGAGTAGCTGTGATGGATTGGAGTTTGGTTGTTTATCTGTTTGAGAACTGTTGGTTGTTTTTTGTTGATTGAAATCAATAAAAGTGGTTAGATTGTTTTTTCTTACAAGAAACATCATGCATGAGAAACACACAATAAAACCAAAAACACTTAGAAACAAAATGGTGCTTGTATTTGTGCCTAAATAAGGAACATAAAACTTTGGTTATCCTAAAGAGATATTAAGTATGCTTCAAGCAAATAAGATCAAATATATCTTTTTGGAAAATGATTACACGATCCATTGTGATATTCATTTGATTATCTTCACCCGATTAAGAAAACAACCAATGCGTTGGTTGTGTGTTTTGCCTTTTGGGAAAACTAGGTCGATGCGGAGATTGATTTTTACGTGAGTATATTGTGGGATATATTTATGTTTTAAAGAGGTATGTTTTGTTGATGATATTGATTGTCATATTGCTCCATATTAGTGGTATTGAAAAACAATATGAGGATGAGTTGATAATGATGATCGCGGTCACTACTACACACCGTCTAAATGAGTTTGCCTCATCCGTATATAGCGTCCTTAATGCAATATAGATTATACACAAACTAAATTTTAAAGATTATAAATAGATGACCATCAAAACTAGCCATTAAGTGGTCTGCTTTTGCTATTCTTTACTATACATTCACCTATAAATCGAGATATTATCAAATGATCATTGCTGAAATTAGTAATATCCAATATGCGTACCAGATTAAAGTATAAAATGTCATTGTTTGATTTAATAAGCCTGACAGGGAGTGATCAAATGTTTGGGTATGGTACGAATTGAAGTTAAAGCACTGAAAATAAAACAAAGAAAGATATATATTAGCGACTCTGCCTCTATTACATTGATTATATGTCACTAACACTATTCAACTTGTATATACACTATACAGTTACCCGCACTAGCTGCTCCACCGCGTTCATTAATATAGCCGCAACCAATCATAAGTCACAAATTAGTAAATAAGGTCTTAGATTTTTTATAAATAAATAATATTATTCTGAATCTATTTAAATTACTACAAGGAAAGTGACATTTAGTGATACAAAGATCGTGTAGCTTATAATAACACTTCCAAATTGTTTTAAGTAAATGTTTTTTTATATTTATTGACACTTTCTATAAACATTTAGCCATGAAATATATTATCTAATTTTTTTGTCACTTTAAATAGATTTCTATAACGCTTTACAAGTAACTAAGCGATTAGCTGTGTATAACAATCATGATATATAATAGTGTTAATTTAAGTATGCAATTTATTTTATGTATATATAGGTGTAGAGTAAGTGAGAGAGAAAAAATTAGTGGTTTAAATTGTAATTAAGTACTTTTTGGGTCCCATATTTGTTGTCCGCCTTTAATTTTTGGGCATCAAATTAATTGTCAACTTCAAAAATAGATGAGAGTATAGATCGAGTTTCTTATTAATCTCGGCTTGAGGTTATTATTACAAAGCTTTAAAAAGTTATAAATTAATTGGTTAAAGTAAAGCGTCTTTTATGCAAAAAGTAAGAAAAAAAAGTTATAATGATGATGTTTTTTTAACCTATGTGTTTTAAATGCATAAGCAATTATTTTGGGACAGAGAGAGTATTTAAATATTTAACAGATTGCATTACTTTTTATAAATAGGAGTATTTTAGTCTTATAACATTATTATTTTTTAAGTTCTTAGTAGATGTGTTTTTTATTTATAAGTAGTATAGATAGTAGAGATATATAGATTTTTTTTTGGAGCAAATATAGATATAAATTAAGTATAGAAAAAACACATATTAAAGTTTTAAGGACACCTTTTCAGCATTAATGACAACGGTTGAGCTTCAGTGACCATTGCTAATTGATTTATTGTAGCTAGTAAGATGGTAAATTAGGTGAAGGTAAAGAAAGAAAGGCATTCGAACTCTCGGTAAGCAAATGACTCGGCCATCTCTCCTACATAATGATTATGACTCAAAAACCGAAAATAGAACGAATCATTCACATTAATGTTATTATTGGGTAAGAACCAATAAATTCTAGCTAGATAGCAATAAAAAATTTCTATCATAGCAAAAGCCGGATCTTTCTTGGTGGATAAGAGAAATTTTGTTTTACAAACATTGTTGAAAAAAATTCTATTCATGTTCGCAAAATTAAAATAATGATATTTTTTTTTCCAATTATTTATTTGACCATATTAATTAAATAAATTCTAAATTCTAATGAATCGAGGGGTTTTTATTTTGTAGATTATAATTAATGTATATCTTAATATCATGACTGTGATTCCATATTAGAAGAATAACATAACATATTGTTTGTAAGAAACTAGTAAGAAAATGTTGTATATAAGAAACTAATAAGAAGCTAGAAGGATCAAATCGGGAAGTCAAGAGAATTAAGTCTATATTAATTACATAACCATTTTAATTAACTAAATTAGACTGAATTTTCTACTCCTACTACAGAAAGATATGTGAACAGAAACAGAAATAATTTAGTCGATCATAAGCCTTTTGATATGCAAAACTCTTTTTCAAATGGTTGCTACTAAATACTAATCTTTTATTAAGAATCACGCAGAAGTAACAAGTGTGTATGTACATGTATATCCCCTTATCGACCAAAGAGTTTGTCATATGTAAATATAGACATATCAACAAAGCAAAAACTAAACTACATTGATTCGTATTTAAACTTTTTGATAAGAATAGATCGATAGTTTATGTTAGCCTTACATTGAAGTGACGTGTTAGCTAGCACCACAAATATCAATGGAGAAAAAGACACTAGTGATTAATAGCAAAAGTGGAAATTGAGGATTTATCGAACCCTTTAGATTAAGAATGAGTTCAAGAAACAACTTTTTCTTTGTAGCCATCCTATATATCATTTTCCATAGACGTCTTCTTCTTGGAGTTATTTATGACAATTTGAGTAGTTGTGCTTCTAAGATATCTAATAGATGATATGTGATTACATATCTAGCTAGGAAGCCATAAATTTAACCAAGTAATTAGCACATTAATACAATATTGATTTAATTTGAAGATGCGGAAAATCATAGTTGTGTGTTTAAATTTGTACTCGTTTGTTCACTCACATGTTTACTGCAATTTCAAATCGTTGTCTAATCAATTTTTCAAAATATTGATCACCGGCAATATTAACAAGTTCATACACCTCCCAAATGATAATATGTGAAAGATAATATTTAAACTAACTGATCAGCTCAATTAGAAAATTATTCGTCTATTTTAACCAAACATATGATCGTTTTCATGCAAAATCCGTACTGAGCTACACGGCTGAACATTGACCTCAAAGTTGAGTTAGCAAGTGTGAGAAGGTATATAAAGATAGAATTAATTGGAAGGAGGCCGGGACGAGGTCGGTTGGAATAATTGAGATATGAAAAGCGACGAGATGTCGTTTAGGGGTGGAGGAGGCCACAAAATTTGCGAAGGTCGGTGGTGGCAAAATTTGTTATATCTCACGGACCATTCTAGCGGACACGAATGTCTCCTTGCATTAATTATTTTTTCGTTTCCATAAGTAGCTTATACTTTAGGTGTCTTATATACTTAAGGTGTAATTCATTTCAGTCTTATGAGTTAGAATCAAATGGAAATGAAGATTAAAATAAAATGGTGAGAACCTAACAAGAGTAAATACCTTAAAACATAATTTTATTAAAGACCTAAATATATTATGATTTAAGATCGTTTGAGACAAAGAGTTTATTCATCCAGGGGATCAATCTCGCTTCCATTTTTTTGATTTAATGATAGAGATTAATCCGTGATTTAAAAAACTCACTTTCATCGTTTTTCAAATATTAATATCTTTGAACAGATTAATCGTTAGCGAAAAAATATATTATTGAATGAGCGTTTAATTATCTTTTATAGATAGGAAGACTTTGATATCTTTCGACAAATTTTTTTAAGTATTTTCACGTTTTTTTTTTAAGTTTTTTTTTTACGTTCTCGAAATTTGCGTTAAAAAAGTCGTATATGATAAAACAGCCATTTGAATATCACATGTCATATTAGTGTATATCATATATGATATGAAGATCACATGTGATATTGGTGTAATATCACATATGATGTTACATATCATATATATTTAACACTAATATCACGTGTGATATTGATATAGTGTTTTATCATATATGATTTTTTCGTGCAAATTTCGAACGTGAAAACGAAAAATAACGAAAAAACGTGAAAAAACAATTTTATTCTTTTTCAAAGTATATCAAAGTGCCGTCATGAAAGATAATTAAATCTTCGTCAGCGATGGTGTAAATATTTTCACTTAACGATTAGCGGTTTAAGATATTTAAATTATAAAAATAGGTGAAATAATAAAATATTTTTAATACCGTCGTTGATTTCTTTTTAGATGGATGGTGAGATGAGAATGCGGCAGTATGTGAAAAAGTTTGGTATCAAAATAATTTCCTCATATATTATATTGATAATGAGCTCTATATTTATAAGAAAATATAACTTGTATAAAAGTAACATAATTAAAGTTAAAACTAACTTAAACAATAAAAGGAAAATTGACAATCAACACCTTTACGGTATAAAGAAGAAACCCTTATTACGGTAACCATTTAAAAAGCGATATTAAGTCATATTCGGAGCTCTACTCCAAGTAGTTGAGTTTTTAAGTGTTGCGCCGTAGAGTTGATAGGGTTTGTAAGACCTCAAAGTTTTACAATCCTCCTATACAATGTATTTAATCGTTGTAGTGTAGTGTAGATATGACACGGGGGATTGATCGTTCTCAGGGTAGCTAAGTGTATGTCGAGATATGTCTAAAGGTGAGGATGAATCTTTTGTATTTGTATATTTTTAGAAAGTAAATTAAAATCTCGGTGTTTTGAAATAGTGAGCGTTTAACTACTAATTAGCTAAAACAAAACTAAATAACATAAATTAAATACAAGAAAAATAAATTGGTGATAACTCTTATGATAGGAAAATGTTTACTTAGATTTCTTTACTCTCTTGTTATCTCTTATTGAGTTATCGAATTGTCACACCCTTGTTTTAGTTGGGCGTTGTATTCCTTTTTACTAGTCGTATGAAGGTGCCAAATGTCAGTAACTCTATAAACATATAAGTCTCCCTAAAAGCTTAAAGCACTATTAAGTCTCCTAGAATCTACAAGTAAGTAATTCATGCAATAAATACAACGAGAAAAACCATCGATGCACTCTAGGGTTGTGTTTAATAAGATGGAAAAGCTAGTTACATATAAGAATTAAGCAGGTTTTCCTACCCAACGCGAAGCAACAATTCAACAAGAGCGACAATCAATAATTAATAACAAAGTTTCATTAGATCTAAGCAAACACTAATAAATCTAGCATAGCATGTTAGAGTGAAGAAAAGAAAAGCATATAATCAAACAACACAGAGACATATTGAATGATTAAAGAGGTATTACTCATCTTCAATTAAACATGAGCCAAAGTGCCTGAAAAACCTTCACAAAAAGCTGTGAAATTCGTCTAGGGTTTTGCCTCTTCAAAACGTTACACAAATAATGAAAAACATGCAAAAATATACATAGTATTACACTTGTGACGGCGTCACCTTATAGGTTGTGACGTCGTCAGTTCGCCGTCATTAGGGTTTCGTCTTGTGCAAGTCGCCGTTATGACGCTGTCGCTTTGGATCTCTGACGTCGTCATGTGATGTCTGACGCCGTCCACTTGTAAATGATCGGGGCCGTCTCTTGTCAGCTTTGCACATTACTCTCAACTTCAAATTACACCTGATGCCATCAGGTTGTAGTGTCTTTAGATTTCACTAAGGCGTCGCTTGTCAAATTTTCACTAAAAATCCATCTTCAGTAACAAGTGACGGTCTCACTTTGTGATGTATGACGCGGTCAGACTCCCTTATCGACAGAATTTTTCGAATTCGTTGTGTTCTTCACTTTTTTGTCCGAATAAGCTTTAAATGTGCCGATTTCTAGATTTTTCGTCCCAAGTATCGAAAATGAAAAAAAAATGATTTAGGGTAATATTTGATCATATTCATACGATTTTTTGGCTTAGATCCCCTTTAAAGGTATCAAATAAATCCTTATCAAATATCCCTACACTTGGTATTTTCTTGCCCTCAAGCAAATGTGCTTTAATCCAATCAATTTACAAGTTAGAGGGCATTTAGCATTGGTTTAAAATAGTTTAGAACATACACAAACTCTACAATAGTCAAAACAAGTACGGAAATCATATACTAGCACCGCACATAAAGTGTTTGAATTCTCTCATCTCTCGGGTGTATAAGTTGTATAACATGTATGGAAACGGAAAAATAAACACTCTCTACCTGTCATAGCACATAAATTACCATAAGCTTGAGAATAGATCAAACCTCTACCGCTTTGGCATAAACACCTATGATAAGCTATCAAAGTGGGCTTTTAAGAGTTGTAACGTTAGTTGTAAGGGTATGGAAAACACGGTTTCGTTGGATATAGGGAATTTTTACTGGTGACAAATCAATTTTCTAATTAATCTCATGTAAAATGTGGTATTGCTAAGCCAAGACTTGACTCACTAACTTATAACTCTTTTTGTATTTTTCTTGACTCTTTCTTGACTTGAAAATAAAATAAAAATGATAGAGGAGGGATGGTAGTCTGTATGATTTCATTCTCTTTTTGTTTTCGATTTTTTTTCATACACTCTTGCCCTACCATCCATAAAATAATACATCATAACTAAGGGATTTATAGGTACATCCCTACACTTGAACTTTTACATATATAAAAACTAACTGATGATCCAAATTACGAGGATCAAAACACGTGAATACTTAAACATTTACTTAAATATGAGGATTATAATTGAATTTTTCCCATTACTCCATTATAAATATTACTAAACTCATGAGTCTCAATCATTCCAAAACTGTATACATAAGATATGACTTGACTTAGCAACCATGTAATCAACTAGAAAATTAACTAAGAGTTTAATATATTACAATAATTCACTAAAAATGAGTGCATACATGAAAGGGTAAGGTGATTTGGGTGTACATTTAAGGGTGGATTATAAACAGTGCTCTTCATTAATATTTCAGAATCCACCGAAATATCACGAGAACCGAAAATGGATAGGCTCAGAGGGGTGAACTAGGGGTATCTTGTACTAAAAATGAGTACATAACAAAGGTGTGGGGTAATTACTTGATCGGTGTAGCCAATATAATTATATAAATAGGTTTAAAATAAGAGTTATCCCAATGCCTCTTATCATTTAGTTAATCCTAATTACACGATGTAGTCTCACAAGCGATTTCGGAATGCATCACAAAATAAGTTCTAGAATCTATATACTACTAGTACACTTATAAGCATTAAAAGTGAATGCTTTTATCCTATATATCTAAAGGTGAACCTCACATTTTGAGGGTGGAATTTGAGTGGTAGGGTTTTTGTACTAGCTATATAATTTATATCCATGAGACGCTTTATTAAGACTAAAGTTTCATTCGTAAATGTCATAAAAAAATTTTAATTTGGTGCTAAAATTACCCTAACATGTATTTCTTTCGGTTTATTACACAATTACTAGAAAACAAAACAAATATCAAGTAAGTGATTAGTTTCTAAGGTATCCCTTTTTTCCCTCCATACACGTAAATTGAACATTAATCTATAACCTTGAGCAAATAGAAATTGGCATAGTATTCACAATCAAAGCCTAGTAGGTAATTTGTTGTTGTACCTAGTATTTATTTCGTTTATTTGTTCTAACTGAGTCAACTTAAGGGTTACACTAATCACAATAGATCAAACCATAATATTCGTGTTCACTATGCATAGTGATTAATGGTTCATGATATAGAAACTTTAAATATGGCAATAATGTTATTTAGCATGAATAAACATTTACTTCAGATACAACATATAGTTTACAAATAATCGAAATTGAATTAAAATAGTTGAGCATGTATCTCCCCCAAAGAGTTTGCAAAACATTTATACAATAGAAAATGGGGCTATGACTCACCGTAATTCGTAGAAGTTTAGAATACTTGTAATAGTAAAAGAAAGTAATTGAGCATGTATCTCCCCCAAAAATAGTATAAAATAATTAAAATTGGGGCTATGAAACTCACCGTGAGTTGGATGACGTTTAGTGAGTAGTGAAAGTGGCGGTCGAGTCGTAAAAACCTCTACGAGCAACCTATAATATGGTTTTGTGTCTTATTTTATGGAATAATAATGCGAATGCATAAACGAGTCTATATATGTCACTTATATTGATCATGATGCTTTATATGGTAGTTTGTGTATGTCGTTTTTATAGAAATGGTTTATGAAACATTTTTAGTTTATATAACTCATACTACCATTCGGGCCATCATAATTCAGAGGTTATGTAGTAAACGTTCGAGGAGCTAGGACACTTTAATTCGTAAATCCAGCAACTCGTCGGTCTGTTTACCCAAATGAAACCCCTCACATTAAGCTCCCTTGTTTTATAGTAATCGATATGGAAAATATATGTTTTGCTTATTATATGACATATAGTTGAAGTGGTTACATAGTTTACAAAATAATTTTGGTCATGTTCGTGAAGCGGGTTTGAGTTGGTTTGGATGTTTAACAAAAATAGTTTGGTCCTTTGGTTATACAAGTAACTTAAATGGTTTACAAGTTCTCTGCGTTTTACAAAGTTACCATTCAAGGTCGAATAAACTTAGGAAGTTTATTTTGAATGAAGATTGTTGTTGTAAAATATCATGGTTTATCGATGGAGTAGATCGATTTTTTTTGGTGTTTGTCTTTGTTTTGCTATGGCTATGGCCTTGGCTAATGGTCTCGGCTTAGAAAGCATCGAGGCCTTAGCCGTAGCCTTGACGTGGCTTTGTCTCAACTACCATTGCCTTGAGACCTCACCCATGGCCTTAACCGCGGTTGTGGTCTCGGTCTAAGGCCATTAGGCCATTTGGTTATACTTTAGCCATGACAAAATGTATAGCCGTTTGGCTATACATAGGGTTGTTAAGAGTTTTAAAGAAAATAACCTTCGTTATGCATTTTTAGGCCGAGTTTCCAATGCGGTGGACGTAAAACATCGTTCCGAAAAACTTTCGTTCTTTAACTTTTTTATGAATCGGACCAGAAGGGCCTAAAAAAAATTCGAAATCTGAGAAGTAAGCAGTTTGGCAGATTCGGTTTTTCAGTTTCGCTAATTTTCATCATATCTTTTGACTCGTGTGTCTGTTTTGGGTGATTCAAATTGCTACATTTTTATTTTAAGATACTCTATAACAGTATGTTATCTATCCAAGGTCATGGCTATTCTAGTTTGGTCGGTTTTTATAGCATAAGACACTAGTTTGCTCACTTACATAAGTTAACATATAAGCTTTTTCAACTTGTTTTAACTGTTTGTACATCATGAATTCAATATAATGACCATATGTAGCATGGATTAAGTATGAGAAATATGTAAATGATGTTGAGCAAGAGTGGTGGTTAGTCTTTCTTACAACTTTTGGCTTTCTATAAGAAAGGAAATCAAGGATTCAAGAACTAGAACAAGAACTAGAAACCTTAGCTTCCAAATTCTTCAACCTCTTGATACTAAGTTGAGATGACTTGGGAAAGCACTTGAATTATTATACTAGAACACTTTTATTATGGCTTGGAGATCACCAATAGAAGGTAGAAATTGTAACTTGGATCAAACAAAGCCTGACAAGAGCTTTGGAATTGATGAAGGACTTGCACTCTTGAATAATTCATGAAGGAAAATACCAAAATTAAGTGTGTTTTGTGTGTTGTGATGGTTTGAATGACACAAGGAAGGGGAGGGTATAAATAAGCTAGTTTTGGTCAAAGGATGTGGAGAAAATGAAGACTTACCAAGCTTGCTTAGTAAGCTTGTGTTGGTGGCATGATCTTGTGCTAGATTGCCTTGATCATGCCAAGTGCCCTATCAAGCTTTCTTGAGAATCCTCATGAAGATTTCATGAGAAGCTTGATAAGTTTCTTGCATATCTTGCTTTTATGGAGTCGGTTTGGTCCCTTTAATTGCTAAGCGTAAGTCGTTATGTCACGAACGTAAAATCGGTGTCGTAAAAATATGATACTTGTAGATATGATTAAATTTATCATTATACTCCATATTAATAAATAAGTTGGTGATAAGTTTAATGGATCGCGTATGTATTTATTAAAGCTGAGCGTAGGTTTAAAACGCTTAAATTGTGTAGAGCATAAAATCGGAAAATGTAAAATTCTAAAATTATTGGGAATGTCGTAGGATGTGAAACACGTATTTCTATTGTTTGTAATGTTGTATGGACATATCGGGATGTTCGAATGATGTTTAAACCTAAAAGTAAATCTCGAAAGCAGTTTTGTGAAATCGGTTACGAATGGATTCAACGTCGTCTTGAGGGACAAGTTGGCCAGTATCAACTCTCTTGTCATGATAAATGAAAAAACATTTTGGGATGAATAGTAAAAATTTGAGATTGGTTAGTAACACGAAAATGTGAATTATTCTGATGTAGATCGTTTGATAAGCAGAAAATTTGTAACAAAAGATCCTACAGAACAACTAGCAATAATAACAATGAAAAAATAAATTCTAAAACAATGGATAAACTTAAGATCGCTCCAAGAAGGAATCAGACAAGATAAAATTAGTTATAAGACTTATGTAAATGATGATATAAGTAAATAATAGCACAAATAAAGCATATTTATGGAGATAATTAGAAGGATTCGATCAGATTAGGATCGTCACCATAAATCACCAAAGAGAGGTATGTTTTGGCCAGTGGGGCCCAATGTTGTTGGTCTATGTTTTTATATTTCTGCACTTTTATTTTCATTTTTCGTCATTTTCCGGTATTTTTGGCAAGAATTGCTCCATAGCTCCAAATTAATACTAAAATAAAAATTTATAACAATTCAATACTATATATCATACCAACACTTGGCTTCTACTTGTCTTCAAGTAGTCTCCAAATTTAAACTTAAAAAAGATATCTCCTAAACATTATCTAGAAATTATGAAATTAAATTTAACCCACTATAGTAAATCAAATGCCATTTTAAAGGTAAGAATTTATGAAAAATACTTAGTTTGTGTTTTGGCTTGAATTAATAGCGGATGTTTTGATTAATTATCATTTTAAGGGATTAAAGAGTTGTTTATGATGATTCCATGGGCGAATTATGATAGTGTATGAAATTATAAGTTTTTGAAATAGTCATGGAAACAAAGAAAGTAAGAATTTAGGGTGTGGAAACGATGGGTAATGATCGCTTACAGTAGCGTTAGGAGTCAAGGAACTTCCTTTTAAATCGAGCAAGTTTTCAACACCTGGCGATGAACCTAATCGTTGTAGTGTAGCATTAGGGTAGCCAGCGTGAATTGATATAGTTCTCAGGGGAATAGGAATGCTAGTGAGAAGTTACTACGCTAAGGTTGGGGTTGAGGAAGATTATTTTTATCTTTTTATATTTTTAGGAAATGGAAAGGTACGAATCTCGGGGTTTGGATTTGGGGTTGGTATTTCTACCGATTACTTCTACTATCTAATTATCTAATTAACTAAGCTAGGGTAGTCTATGTCTATTGTTGTGTGCTTTCGTATGATGATTAAAAATGTATTTGCTTAGGCTTTATTACTCCTAGTTATCTCCTATTGATGGTTGAATTGTAACGTCCTTATTATTAATCGCGTTGTGTCTCTAAGGTTGTAGGGTGTCGTTTATCCTAACTCTTTGAAGATACCAAAGTTTAATGACTACAAAATCTCTAGGATTTGTAAAATTTAACTCTAAGGTATTCTTTGGATGTATAGCCTACAATTACTCTAGGTGATTATAAACTAAGGTTCAACAAAATTAATCAAGCATTAATAACACAACGAATGACCTATCGCAATACTAGGTCAATCACAATTAAGATAGAGACAACAATCAATATTGATAACTATGTTTCATATTACATAAGCAAACACACAAGTAAATTAATGGGACATGAAACATGCAAGCATACACACAATCAATTGAAGACATAATTAAATTAATGAAGTAAAACACTTATCTTGATGTAAGATAGGGTATGGAATCCTAAAATCTTATACAAGACACCTTGGTTGGTTTAGGTTTTACTCACAAAATTACACTTTGAAAAATATAAAATCTGGATTCTATATATAAGGTTACAAGCTGACGGCGTCACCCTTTAATTTGTGGCGCCTTCGTGTCGCCGTCATTAGGGTTTCGTATTGGCACGTTATCATTGTGATGGCGTCACCTTATGTCAAGTGGCCTTGCCGTCGCTTTAAGTCTCTGGCCTTGTTGGATCAAATCTAGGTAAATGCAGTTGCGACATCCCCCTCTTTTAAACACGATACCGTCACTTGTAAATAAGCAACAGCTCTTGAGTCATCACAAAACTTGTTACGGCGTCACAAGTATAACTGTGTAGATCCACTTTCGAGTTGACTTGAGTGTCTCGATTCTTGACTTTGGCCATTTTCTTCCGTATAATCGCCTTTTCGTCCGAATAAGTGTCATTCCGACAATTTGCCTTCAAAGAGACCTAAAAAGTGAAAAGGAGCGATATTAAGTAATAACGGATACAAAGTGATCAAATAAGAGCTTAAACAACCCTCAAAAGGTACATTTAAAACCTTATCAAATATCCTACACTTGGTATTTGCTTGTCCTCAACAAATGTGCTTTAACCAATTGATTTATAAGTTAGGGGTCATGAAACATTAGTTTAAGCGATTCACAGCGCATATAAGCCCATAAAAGTCATAACAAGCACGAGTACATACTAGCTTTCGCATGGGGTGTTTGGATACTCGCGTCTCTCGGTGTATATGAAATATAACAAGTTAGAAATGGAAGATAAACACTCATTAACCGGTCCTAGTACATAGATTACCATAGGCTTGAGACTAGATCAAACATCCATCGCTTTGGCGTAAGCACCTAGGAAAGACTATCCAAGAGATCTTTTTAAAGGGTTGTAATGTTAGACTTACGGTAGGGAAACAAAGGGTTTGGTGGGATATGCTATTTAGTGGTGGCAACTCAAAAATTCTTATGTTACAAGCATGCGAAGAATGGCGTTGCTAAGCCAAGACTCGACACTCTAAACTCTAGATAGCTGAAATAAACAAACATAAATTTAAAGATAGATGTAGGATGGTAGCAGTATGTTTTTTTTTTTTTTTTTTTATACACTTTACTCTACCATCCTCTCGATAACATCAAAATGATAGGGATTTATAGGCACATCTCTACACTTGAGTTTTATTACTCTAACACTAATTTGACCCGAATGAAAAGATCAAAACACTTGGAGTACATTATTACGCAAATAAAGGAATTTGAGTTTAACGTTCCCTTCCGTCATTTAGAAAGTTTAACTTTTCCCATGAGTCCCAATCGTCCCAAAGCGTGTACAAATGATATGACTCGACTTAGCAACTATGAAAGCAACAAGATAATTGAACTAAGGGTTCGGTGTGATAACAATAATGCACTAAAAGTGAGTGCATACAAGGTAGGCTAAGGCGATTTGGGTGTACATTTGGGGTGGATTGTAAACAATGCTCTTCATTGATATCGAAGAGACCGAAATATCACGAGAACCGCGAAAGGATAGGCTACGAGGGGTTAACTAGGGTATCGTGTACTAAAGATGAGTACTGCGCAAAGGTGTGGGGAATTACTCAACCGATGTGGAAGAAGTAATTATATTACGGGTATCAAACAAGGGTTATCCTAATGCCACTTATCATTTAGTTATTCCAAACTACACAAGTGTAGTCTTACTAGCGATCTCGGAATGCATCACAAGCAGGTTCTAGAATCTATTATACTAGGTTCACACTCTAAGCATTAAAGATAGATGCTTTAATTTCTACAAATCTAAAGGCGATCCTCGCATTTTGGGTGGAATTTAAGTGTGAAGGGTTTTGTGCTAGTCATATAATTTCTTATCCATGAGATGCTTTATTAAGACTAATGGCTCCTATATGTCATGAAAAATTTTAAATTTGGTGCCAAAATTACTAACCGATATTTCGATGGTTTATTACCAAATGAAATTGGACAAAACAAATAGTCAAGGATAAGCATAGTTTCAAAGTTCCGTTTATTTTCCTCCTACACTTAAATGAACATTGTCCCCAATGTTCCCAAAAATATCAAAGTTATGATAATGGAAGGTAATTAAAGGCGAAAAAACTAATACTCCTCACGATTAGCTTGGTAGGATCCGTGTAAAGTGGTGGTTACATCTTTCTTTAAGAAGAACATTTGCGTTAAAGCTCCTTCTCATCTTATGTATCTTCTTCTTGGTAAATTAAACACTGCACATTTGAAGAAAACAAAGCGAAACCTTCGTGAAATCGGCGGTAACAATATATAAGACTCTACTAAACTAGGATATAATGCTTGTGGAATGGATGTTTCTGATTTTTACGGAAAATTAAGACACAGAAAATTCAAAAATTTAAAGGTAGCTCGAAAGCGAGAAAAAGTCATAAAATTTTTTTGCTCCTCTGGCCCGTCGAGTTGCGATCTGACCGTCGGTTATCTGACGAAACTGGTCTGCGATTTTTGGAAAATTTACATCTTTAGAATCGGAAAAATTTCACAAAACATTCATTATGACTCGATACAAGCATTTGACTCGAATAAACACACATGTATATCTTTTAAATAATTGTAATTCTCATGTTTACGTTTCTTTTGAACGTGTGTAATCCTCCCTACACTTATCCCTTATGTAAAATACCTTTATATGTAATTAAGACGTAGTTAAAGATAAAATAAAGCATCTTTACAATTTTAAACATGAGAATAAACAATAAATAAAAGATACACGACACACAAACAAGCAAACAATTAAGCATGGGTTGCCTCCCACGAAGCGCTTTTCTTTATTTATGAGTTTTGTAGCTAGACTTGAAGTCGTGTCCCTACGTGATCCTAATCTTAGAGGCCCATTCGATCTCCTTAACCCTTCTCTCATCACGAATATATTCAGGGCCCAACTCAGGCGAGCGATGTAGTAAACCTTGTTCTTCAGGTCTACTTCAAATCACAGGAGTGTTGTCCACATCTAAATTATCAATACCCTCGAACTTCTTGTAGGGCATTATATATTTAACACTCTCGGCTCCATTTGAGAACTCGACTATTCCTTCCTCTCGATCATAAACCATCTTAGACTCTTCATAAATGGTCTCCCAAGTATCGCATCTCTAAAACCCATCAATGATGCCATTAACATTTTCAGAGATCATGAAATCACACCTATATGTGAAGTTACCTACGAATACATGCAATCCTTTAACCCTCCCAACATAGTTACTTGCTTTCCTGGGGCGAAAGGGTCCTCATAGGTTCTAGCTTTTTGCTCATGATCCAATTGTAATAGTGCCTAGACATTATATTCATGGGTGCCTTATAGTCGATGTAGGTGTGATCCCATATAAGTATCAATCATACACGGTATCTTGATGTTTTAGGTTATCCTTAACATGCGAGGCTCGAAGGTGGTCTCGGGAAGTTAACTACATTATAGTGATAGGCGGTTTCCTTCCCTTTAGGGTATCGTCGAAATACTCCTAAGTGCTTCCTCCTCCTTACTATCCTCCATAATTTCTAACACCTTATAATCTCCATCTTCTAGGTCATCATCCGAATCACTATCTAAAGTGTTAGTAGATTCCTAGAGGCTTCATAAGTGTATTTTCAATTATCTATTTAGTTTCTATGCTCTCCAATTTCACTAACAATATGAGCTCGAGTTGGTTAGCAAAATTTGGATCAGCCGGTGGGTACTTGTTTGGTGGTAAAGTGTTGTTTGGCGGGTTATCACCTTCCATGACGAAAAGTGATGGGTTCTGAACAAAAGTTACGAAGAAGGGGATAGACTACGAGAAGCTAAAATGGAAAAAAACTTTACTTGATAGGAATCAAGCAAAGAAACCTAAATGAATTGGACTCTAACTAGCTATTCTATTCCCCGTTGGCCTAAAACAATCTGTTTACACAGCGTTCGGGTCAAAGGAACTTCCTTTTCGTCGAGCAAGTTTTTCAACACCATAGGCAGTGAACCTAATCGTTGTAGTGTAGTATTAGGGTAAGCCACGGGAATTGATATCGTTCTCTAGGGGAATAGGAATGCTAGTGAGAAGTTACTACGCTAAGGTTGGGGTTGAGGAAGATAATTTTTTATCGTTTTATATTTTTTAGGAAATGGAAAGGTACGAATCTCGGGGTTTGGATTTGGGGGTTGGTATTTCTACCGATTACTTCTACTATCTAATTATCTAATTAACTAAGCTAGGGTAGTCTATGTTTATTGTTGTGTGCTCGTATGATGATTAAAAATGTATTTGCTTAGGCTTTATTACTCCTAGTTATCTCTATTGATGGTTGAATTGTCACGTCCTTATTCTTAATCGTTGTGTCTCTAAGCTCGTAGGGTGCAGCGTTTATCCTAACTCTTTGAAGCTACCAAAGGTTAATGACTACAAAATCTCTAGGATTTATAAACTTTAACTCTAAGGTATTCTTTGGATGTATAGCCTACAATTACTCTAGGTGATTATAAACTAAGGTTCAACAAAGATTAATCAAGCATTAATAACACAACGAATGACCTATCGCAATACTAGGTCAATCACAATTAAGATAAGAGACAACCAATCAATATTCAATCACTAAGTTTCATATTACCTAAGAAAACACACAAGTAAATTAGCCGGACATGGGGAACATGCAAGCATACACACAATCAATTGAAGACATAATTAAATTAATGAAGTAAAACACTTATCTTGATGTAAGATAGGGTATGGAACCTAAAATCTTGTACAAAGAAAGCCTTGGTTCGGTTTAGGCTTTTACTCCACAAAACTACACTTTGAAAAATATAAAATTCGGATTCTATATATAAGGTTACAAGCTAGGCGTCGCCTTTAATTTGTGTGCCCGTCCGGTCGCAGTGATTAGGGTTTAAATCTTGCGCGTTATCATTGTGTGCGTCACTTATGTCCGTGATGCTGATCGCGCTTGAGTCTCGCGCCATCGGGATCAAATCTAAGCCGTCACGGCTGACGCCCTCTCTTTTAAAACTGATGGCGTCACCTGTAAATAAGCAATTTAGCTCTTGAGTCATCACAAAACTTGTTCGGCGGCGTCACAAGTATAAATTTGCGCCGTCCCTTGATTCGGCTGACTTGAGTGTCTCGATTCTTGACTCACGACCATTTCTTCCGTATATTCGCCTTTTAGTCCGAATAAGTGCCATTCCGACAATTTGCCTTGAAGAGACCTAAAAGTGAAAAGGCGATATTAAGTAATACGCGGATACAAAAGTGATCAAATAAGAGCTTATATGACCCCTCAAAAAGGTACATTTTAAAACCTTATCAGGTAAGCAAGTGTTGATGTTTTACATAAAAGAATGATCTTGGTTCCATTAAAGAATGAATTTTGATTAGTTTTAAGTAACTAGCCAAAAGCCCCCTTTTTTAGTGTTTATCCCAAACACTATTTTTGAAGTGATGAATTACTGTGGTGAATAACCATACATATGTGTTTCATGATTATAGGTTCAAAGAGTTTGTCAAGGGCTTTCGGGAATCATCCTAGTACGATAGGGTGAGTAATGAAATAGAGGTGAAGAGTAAGTATCAGGAGTTAAACACTCGTATCTCATGTTCCAAATAATTATGTTATGTTATTTCAAAATTTATGTTGAATGCTTATATCGATCCGTGAGGTCATGACTCGAAAGTTTATATTGACCCGTGTTGTCACATTTTACCCATAGTGATTTGTGCTAGTAGTAGCTCCCTATAGTGATTTGTGCTAATGATAACACCCCATACTGATTTGTTCTAATGATAGCACCTCATAGTGTATCATGCTCGTTATAGTACCCATAGCAAATTGTGCTCATGGAAGCACTTCACAGTTATTTTACTCGTGAAAGCACCCCAAAGTCGGAATGTGCTTGAATAGCACCACATAGTTAACTTGTTATTGTAAAACACCCATAGATAATATATGCTTGTAAAGCACCTATAGCTTAAGGTGAATTCATAGTTCGTGATTTGTGTTTACGATGCACACATAGTTCATATGATAAAGAATTGATATACTACATGTCATGCCATAATATTTTATGCTTTCGTTTACTCAATAAGCATTTAGCTTACGTTTCTTTTATGACATGTATTATAGGCGAGCCAAGCGATGTGCTAAAGGTCAAGGGTAATCATCCAATGGGTTAGCCATTGGTGATGCTCGTGTTGGTAACGAGCCTTCTTTTACATCCTCTCGGTACAACTAGATTCGCCCATATGTCTTTTGAAGTCAAATGAACTGATTTTTGGAAATGCTTAATGTGATGTGTCAAACTTGTTATAGTAGTGGGGGTGTAAGCGATACCCTAAAACCGATTTTCCTCTAGTGAATAGCGATACCCTAAAAAATTTTAAAAATTCCGATCATAATTCTTCCCTATTCCATATTCTCAATTTTGTTTAACCTTAATTTGTTCTAGTTATCATTCCTCGTGGGCTGTTTAATTATATCAGATTGGTTCGATTGAACTTGAATTTAGGGTTTGTATTCTATCGTTTTTTTAGGGGATGGGTTTTAATCGCATATAGTTATTTGATCTGTATACCATGAAGGGAATTGGTTAGATGTTTCTTTGTTCCTTTATTGCATGTCTTAATTCGTTAAGACTATCGATTTGAAGTTGGATGGGGTTCTTCGTGGTTTACTGATTATATCGTTAGGGTTGTTAACTTTTTAGGGTTTTCTTGTTTCGTTTTTTTTTTGTTTTTGTTTCTGCTTCTGCTGCTTACAATGGAGAAATTCGGTGAGGGTACTGTTGACATGGAATCCTTGAAAGCTCGTATGCAACGCTTTAAGGATCTTGAAGCTGGTAATGGTGGTAAGTTGTCATGACCAACTAGGGCAATGCTCAGCGATGATTGACTTCACGATGGTCGACATCTATTGATAATAGCGATCTGAAGACTGTGGATTCTGATCGGGGTTATGAAAATATGTTTACTGCTCATGCTACGTCTTGTAGTGTGGATGATACGGTATTTTGGGAGGATGGTCCTGTTGGTGTTACAAGTTTATTAAATATGCAAGATTTTCCGTCTCTTAGTGACCCTATTGGTCCATCTACTGTTCATGGTGTCGAGGACATCACTATGGATGCTAATCTACCTAGTGGTGATGGTATTAGTGTAGCTCCTAAAGCTGGAAGGGTACATGTCTCTCCTTTGCCTGCTCTCTGGACAAATTAGCGGTGCTCATGATTTTCAATCTGTTGAGGTTAATACATTACCTAAGTCGTATGTTGGTGCTACAAGTGGTACGAATTCTGCAAATGTAAATGGTACTACGTCAATTGATTCGATGAAGCGCAAATCTAATTTAAGTAAGTTGGGTGTAGTAAAAGTCAAATGGGATGGATCTCCATTCTATGAAAGTCGTTGAGGAGTTAAACTCTAAATTTGAGAATACCCTTTATGGTTATTTCCTTGGTAAGCGTATTGCTTTTAGGTTGTTGATTATTACGTTCGTAATACATGGGCCAAGTATGGAATTCAAAGGTTATGATGAATCTGAAGGGGTTCTTTTTCTTTAAGTTCTCCACTCGTAAAGGTGTTGATGATGTGCTTGAAAGCGGACCGTGGATGATTAGGAATGTGCCAATTATTCTTAAAGCGTGGACTTTGAATACTAATATGCTTAAGAGGATTTGACTAATATTCGATATGGGTTAAATTCCATGATGTACCCTTGCCATGTTTTACGATGATGGTCTCGGCCTCCTAGCTACATTGATTGGTACGCTTAAAAATGTTATATTCTTACACTAGTCAAATGTGCTTGGAATCATGGGAATTGATAGTTTTGCTAGGTGCTTGATTGAAGTTAAAGCGGATCGGGTTCTTAGGAGAGCATCATTTGTTGAGATACCATTACTTGATGGGACGGGATCTACTATTGAGAAGATTCGGGTTGGATACAATTGAAACCGCCTCGGTGTGATACGTGTAAATTGTTTGGTCATACGCTGATGGATTGCCCTAAATCTGTTCCACTTCCTACTCAGCCTAAACAGATTGTTAATGATAGTTATCAAACTGTCATTAACAAGAATAAGGATAGAAATGGCGGTCCAAGTGTTCCAGGTAAAGGAGGTTTTACTAAAGGGGGTCCTAAATTTAGGTATCAACCTAAAGCGCCTCCTCCTAAACCCAAGAAGATGGATAATGCAAAGAAGAAAGCCACTGATGTGGCTAGTAGAGTGGGACGAATATTGCTACATCTAATCCTTTTGATGCTTTAAATACGATTAATTCTGATGAATGTGGCAATCCTACTAATGTAGAGGATTCTGGTAATACAATGGAAGAAAAGGAGGTTGGGTCTCTTAAGACAAGTAATGTATCACAAGATCCACTTGTGAGTGATTCAATGGAAGATAACGAGGTTTGTCCTACCCATATTGTAGAGAAAATTAGGGAGTTTGAAAAGCTTCTTATTGATGGGAAAGGTACTATTGTTAATGATAATGGTAATCCTATTAAAAAGGTCGCTTATCAAGGTTATAATAAGGATTTCCCGTCTACTTCTTTTACTAAGAGGGTTAACCCATTCACTAAGGTGGGAGAGATTATGGATTCTGATAGTGAAGATGAACTGGTTGTGAACACCTTTGATGAGTCGAGTAATCTGTTTGGTGGTGGTCATGATCGTGAAGATGATTATGATGACTATGATTATGATAACTATGTGGATCATGTTTACGATCTTCAAGGAAATTTGGATGCCTATTATGACACGTATGGTATCAAGCTCCAAGGCCTTAGTAGGTAGTAATTTTATCTCCATAGGAGTATAATGTTATCTTTTGAGTAGTGGTTTATTTTCTTATATAGAGAATAGGAAGTATCTTGTTATATAGCTTTTTCGCATATGTAATTTGAGATATGGGATTCACCCATATCCTTTGTACTTAAACGTTTTTTGAAGTAATATATTTACCGGATCTTTGACTTTTTACCCAAAAAAACTTGTTATAGTAGTGCAAGAAATGGGGTGTTTGAAAGAAGCTATAGTGTATGAAACTGTAATTGTAGTACTATTGGTATTATGTATAATAAGATGTATATTAAATTTATGATTAGTTTCATGTTTCGGAAATAGACCAAAGTGCAGATTTTGAAAAGTGTTGGTTCGGCTTACAAATTCCGATACAGCGTGTAGGACTTCAGATGACAAAAAATAAAATAAATTAGGTGTTTCATTTGTCTACTTTAGTGCATGGGATATCATTCAAGAACACTTCAAATGGCGTATTACCAAACCCGTTGACATGTACGAATGATTGATGATGTTGAAGAACCGAACGATCTATTTCGAGATGATCCACAACCACATCCTCCCGACAAGAGAAGCATGTCCAAGGTAAAAAAATCGGCATCAACAACAACGGCGGGATCCTCGTCAAGTAGTGAACCTTTCAAGGAGATGGTCTAAGAGGAATTGGGACAAGAGCGTTTGAAGAAAGACGATTTGCTCTTGACAAAAAATAAATGAAGTTGAATTTTCTTGTTACTAGCACTGTGGGGATGTCGGAGGTTGATGCGTAGTTGATCAACAAAATGAAAGAAGAGATCCGAGCAAAATATCAATCCTAATTTATATTGTTTTCATTTTTATATATTTGTCGTATTGTAGATAACTATCATTGTAACTAGTATTTTTAATATATCGTATCTGAAATGAAGTTTAATGAAACGTGTTAACTTTTAAAGACAATGAAAAAAAAAAAAAAAAAAAAAAAAAAAAAAAACTTGTAGCCTATAAAATGTTTTTTTGGGTAAAGGAATAATCATGCACTTGCAGTAAATATATAACCAAATAAGCGTTTAAGTACAATGTATATGAGTGAAATCCATATCTCGACTAGTTACATGGGCATAAAGCACACAAGTTACTTCCATTCTCTAAGCAGAAAACAAACCATTCTACTCAAATGATAACGGATGACACAACAATAAAACTACTTCCTAGGACCTTGAAGCGTTGTGCCATACATGGCATTAAAAGAATCCAAATTCCGGAAGATCGCGAGCGCCATTTCGCATAGTCGTGAAGTCATAGTCATCATACTCATCTTCAAATTCTTGGCCCCTTAAAAATATTAGCGACTCATCAAATGGGTTAGAACAACCTCATCTTGAGAATCGACACCTCGATCTCTCCCACTTTAGAAAGGGTTAACTCTCTTAGTAGGCGAGGTGAGCGGAATAGGTTGACCATCATCATCCAAGAGTAGCTTTTCCATCAATAATTAGCTTTTCAAGCTTACGATTTTCTCGGCTATGGGAGTAGAACCACCATCCATTGTTCCCATTGAATCCTCACAAGCTTTGCGGTGAGAATAAGTCCAGGTCTCAGGAGGCTTAGGCGCCTCCCAATACAAAAGTCCGTCCCAAGGATCCATCAATACCTTCCTTAGTAGTACGAAGACTTCCAGTCTTGACCTTGTTAGTAGAAGAATCGACCACGATTACTTGGGTTACGAATCATCTTCCACCGAGAGTCCCAAAAGAGTTAGGCGTAGTAATCGGTGTATCTTTAGCATTACCACTTGCAGTGCCGGTGTCTTCGTCTTTGCAACATACTACCCTTCTAGGTGCAAATCTAGGACCACTTACCCGTATTAATACCTCCGGTCATCTTCGTACCTTTAGGTTTGGCTTTCCGATTGTTGCCTGACCTTAAAACCATCATCAGGTTCGTCCGCATTTAAGTTAGGAGGAACATCGGTTATGCTCCTTAATACTCTTGGGACAACAAGCGATATCATGCCCAAACACTTTACATTCCACAGATGTAGGCTTCCATTCATATTCCACCTTTATACTTGCCGTAGTAAACCCGCTATCATCCTTATTAGGGATGCCATAGTCACCACATGTTTAAGCTCACATTCGGATGATAATTCCACAAGAGCACGTGCAAAACTAATCGACCCATGAATCAACACATGGAACTAGTAAAGCATCTAACATAATCGACTTACCCACCGAGTAGCAATTAAGCTCGATCCATCTTCCGAATATGCAAGTAATGGCACATTATGCAATTTAATCAAGCGGAACTCTGGTTACCTCACTTTTGAACAATAGCACATCGAGTCCATTTAGTGAGAATGAGAGGAGAATTGAATAATCCATGGGCCCGTTGAAGAACACTCTCAACACCCTCTTTAGAATCAATTTGAAGAGAAAACACCATCATCATTCTTCATTAGTTTCTTAAAACCAAACTTACCCCACGTATTGGAGCGTAGTTCTTGAAATGAAAAACAACATTCTTGCCAACAAAAAGCCAACAAGTGTATTTTCATAGCAGTTGAATACACCTCCATAGCAGCCTTTGGAAGCACCGTATCATGATTTTCAATTCGCATCTCATTCACTGAGGCACGAAAATTCACTTTCCTAGAGACCGTTAGGATTTAATACATTAGCAAATGACCTCGCCCGTTAGTTTCAGCGTTAGGGCTGAAGTAGAAGTATTCACCACGTTGGGACCGACAACAACACATCGGCAGTTTAGTACTCGAATCCGAACCACCCACAAACGTAGTACTATAACTTGTATTGTCCAGATTAGTATTACCCCGAATAGAATCCGGTGAACATCATGCGTGCTAGGGTTAAGAACAACCCCAGCATCTTGTATGACTCGGGAATGCGGTGTCACCCTCTATATCACTTTCACCATGGAGCGTTGTAACCTATCTTTCTTTGACTGAATATCAACCCTTTGATACGGATTCGTGTCCAGTATTTACCCAACAGATCGGCCGAGTTGATGGTTTGTTTTGTAGCTTTCGAAGAGCTACCTTGTTCAAAACCCTTGTCCATCTCTCAACCCCACAAACAATCCCCGAAAGCATTACGAAGCATAAACCAAAAACCAAACAAACCGCGAGCTGATAAGGCGAGTAAAACCTAGTAAAACTAGGGTTTATAGAACATTAAACACGTTGCTAACCCATAAAAAGCGATCAGTTGGATTTGTGAAACAGGAATGTTACCCTTATCGACCAAAGAATTAATATTGAAGATCAATCGTTAGGGGAATGAATAAATAAATGCCCATGCAAATTAAAAAAACACCCAAAGTAAAGTGTCACCGACCCACAAATAAGTAGCACCAATTTAATGTCACCGTCCCACTAAGAAGATAGTAAGGTAGATTACAATAAAAAGGTTAAAGAAATCGTAAGTAGAATGACAAACGATGAAGGTTATGTTTTTTAATCGCAAAATCGCCGGAGAGAGATTTTTTTTAGAGTATATGGACTAATGTTTATCTTTGTTTGAATTATTAATCCATTTGGTAAACAGCAATCAAATCAACTGCTCTTCTTTGTGTACTCCCGCCTATAAAATGTTATAATTGGGAAGAATGTTTTTTGAAATTGGTGTAATAAGCGAGTAGTGAGGCTTCGCGCGATCTGGGATTGCTTTTGTAGGCGTGAATTTGGATATGGACTATTTTGCCAAATTGCTATAAAGGACTTACTTGCAATGACACTTAAACCTTAGGGACTATTTTGCCAACTTGGACTTACTGCAACAACACCAAAACGCCGGTTATTTTTGCCAACTTACGAAAGTTGGCATTTATTATAACAGTGTTTTGGGGGCACCTTGCCCAGCTCAATAGTTAATCGAGTGTGAAGCCGCGATGCGTCAGGATTCTTTCATAGCGTGAATTTGGATAGGGACTATTTTTGCCTAGAATTCTTATCTGGGACTTACTTTGCAATGACACTTAAACCCAGGGACTTTTTTGCCAACTCTGACTTACTGCAACGACACTTAAACCTCCGGGGCTATTTTTCGCTTGAAAGTGAAAGTTGTGATAAATCGTGTGCGTGTCGTATGAAGGGCGTATGTCACTATAGTATATATAATAATATATAATATGTTATAAATTAAAGTTAACGTGAGGTTTATAACCTACGCTAATAACCTTTTGCACCTAGCTTCTAAAGATCAATTTTCTAAACTCATAAATAATACAAACCCTGTTATTAATTGGAGTTTTATATTAAGGAGTTTGGAAGGCCATAAAATGGTCCAGACCATAGAAGCTAAATTAGTATGTGGATAACTACACTCTACAAATTCTCTTGACAAGAGGGATCGAAGAGGACCCATGCAACTTGGCTACTTCGCCGCCCTAATGCTTATTTCATTTATTAATTTTTGTCTCTTATTATTACACGGTTTAACTGTTTTTATGATATTTAGCAGATGACGAGGTGTGCTACTGTTGTCATTCTTTCATGTTCTTATGACATGTACAATTTAGCATGTATTATAATTTGAAAAAATAAAGGGAAAATGATAAAAACATGTATCGAACTTGACACTTGTTGAGATTGTATTGTATTTATCTATTTTTTATTATGTATGGCTTTTGAATTTTGTTATTGTATGTACGATTCTTACGATATCGCAGTGCATGAGCTGCCATTCATCAAGATTATTCTGGCGTGAATTGCCATTCGTTCACACTATTACTTTTTAAGGATAATAACAAAAATCATCGAGCTTGTGCTTTTTTTCATCAGAATACAAATCTTTTGAATTTGTGTTAATGTATGTATCAGTCAATCTAAACTTGGCATCGTTAGTCCTTTATCTAACTTGGTTAGACATAATCTTAAAATTCGTTTTATTACGTTTCATCCCTTTTATACGTTTCGTTTGTTTTTTACGTTTCGTCCGTTTTTATCATTTCGTCAATTTTCTTACGTTTTATATGTTTTCGTCGTTTTATACGCTTTCTTGCGATTTTCTTACGTTTCATCCGTTTTATATGCTTTCATCCATGTAAAATCAAACAAAGGCGTGTAAAATGGGCGAACATGTAAATCAAATGAAAATGTATAAAAGCAGACGGCAGTGAAAAACTGCAGCGATGTAAAGCAGAACAACGTGAAACTGGAAGGCAACGTATGAAGGACTAACGTTGCATTAATAAAATAAATGGACGTGCAAATATTAAAGCGGATGAAAGCGTACAACGGATGAAAGCATATAAAAGCGGATGAAACGTACAAAAGCGTAAGATAATTGGCGGCGAATAAAAGCAGAATGACAGTATAAAACATAAGAAAATGAGCGAAATGTATAAATCTGAGATGAAAGCGTAAAGAAAGCGACGCAGCGTATAAAAGGGATGAAAGCGTAAGATTTTTTAAAGTTATATACTAACGGCCGTTAGTATAAAGGACTATGATGCCAAGTTTAGATTATTTGGATACATACATTAACACAAATTCAAAAGGTTTGTGTTCTGATGACAAAAGTGATCAAGTTCGATACGTTTTTGTTATTATCGCAAAAGTAATAGTGAGAAAATGATTGGCCACTCCACGCGTAACACACGGATGAGTTAGCGATCGCGTGTTGTGACACGTTGGCGATCGTCATATCTGATAAAAATTCAAAGTTTTGCTTGTTAACAACGACAAAAAAATAGTTAATGGCACACATAATCACACAAAGTGTCGAGTTCGATCGTTTTTATCGTTTTAAAATAAATAATAAAAAATAAAATTGTTACACATGAATAGAAAAAAGTATGCTTCTGTATCGATATAATTATTTACCAAAAAAAAAACGTACGGTTAAAAAAAAACATGTTTATTATTATTATTTTATTTTTTACTTTCTACCGAATTACTGTTTTACTTTTAAAGACTTAATTATTATTTTCTTGAGACGTTTAAAAAAGCGACAGTCCGAATGAAAATGTCGGGTCCAAACCTTGACAACTCTTTCAGAAGGAAAGTAAAGTGGGCTGAAGAATCACAACTTAATTCTTTCTTGGATATTTTGCGGGATACTAATTTCTTCGCCTAGGAAGAGGATATCAATGGTCGCCTTGAGGTGACGGGAATTCTCGGTCTCTTCTATCCGCAAGCTTATTGATGGAAGCGTTTTCGGGAGGTGAGGTAGTTATACAGGTGGGTCAAATCAGTTCAAACAAGGTGAACATCACTGACATGGAAGATAAAAGCGATGCGTTGCCTTGATTTAATCTCTCACGTCGAGGTATGGACATTGATTCCATAATGTGTCCGTGTGTAATCAAGGTGTGGAGACTACGAGTCACTTATTTTTGAATGTGTCATGGCTAAACAACTCATGCGCGAGGTAACATCTTGGTGGAATGTCGACTACGAGAATGTGAGATCTTACGAGAATGGCGCACATGGATGGTGTCAATTCGGCTCCCAAATAAAGTTGAAAAGTATGATGGAAGGTGTTTTCTATGGTTTATGGTGGTCGATCGGAATTTGAAACAAGCTCTGTTTGATAACAAGATCCCCGAGAAGGCGTTAATTCTTGATAATTTAGTGTCTTTGTCTTTTAATTGGTGTAAGTATAGATGTAAGCGGCGTCAAATGGGACGATTGGCAAGAGGCCCTTATCTTATTCTGTTTGATCTGCAATTGCATGCTTAATAAAATGCTGCTTCAAAAAAAAAAAACAATTTTAAGTAAGGGTAATATATTAATCTAGATCAAATTTTCTCATCTATCTTTAAAGTTGACAATTAATTTGAGACAAGACGAAATGAGAATGTGAACAATAATATTGGGACTAGGGTGGACCCATCACTATAAGTCGTCAATTGGGCAACTTTTTAATTTTTTATGTATATATTTTTTACAAGCGTAAATGAAATTTAAATTGAGTAGATATCGTTTTTGACGTATTTGTTAACTAACTAAACAAGGCATAAATTTATGTGAGCGAAATTCGAGATTAGATTCACTTTAGAAATTAAGATTTTAAGGAAATTTTACATTTCATGTAAAAATTCATTTGGTTCTCATAAATCCTCGAAATCCCTAGGTTCATCTTGATTGGGACGGAGGAAGTAGTTAGGTTTTTATTTGTTTATTTATTTATTTTTTGAACTAAGGAGGGAGTAGTTGAATACGAGTAATTCTTTAATGAGTTTAGTGGAGACTAGATCTCTCAGTTGACTATAGTTAAATTATTGAGAAAGGTTTGACTTCCCTCAACAAACTTATATCACCCACAGCATGAAATTGCCCTAAGTGACCATAGAAAAACTGTCACTACAGAACTGTCTAAAAGTAACAAAAGTGTCACTAGACCTATATATTGTGACACAAAAAGCGGTATATATATAACTTCTTTTGTCTTTGTGATACAATTTTCTCATTAAACTCAATCCCAAAACAATGGCTGCTTTCTTATCTACATTTTTAGTATGTGCTCTTAAAACTCGGATTTAGTGTATGAATTGTAACTCAAATCACTCACGTGATGGCGGAGCTTGACCACTTATTTTGGAAGTAGAATTTATTTTAGAATGCCAAATCGAGATTGTTTGTTATAACCTCAGTAAATTACCATAAAAGCATATAATATTCTGTTTTACTGCATCGCAAAATTTTGGGGCGGCGACCTCCCTGCCTTGAGAGTTCGCCCCACTGCGTCCCCACGCCACTAATATCTCACTCTTTTGAAAATTAAGATCTACATTTTACAAGGTAAAACAACTTGTAATAAGACTATAATCAAGTCTTGAGTTCGTTGCTGACTTTATGTAATGTGCATGGACCGTTACTACTTGAAATTGTGCCACCGTCGTCTTACGACTCATGCATTGAAAAAAGCCGAACAAGACGATTTGTCTAGACCTTCGTAGAAACAACAAAGTATCACATACTAGTCACAAGTCAACTGCAACTCCTTAATATTCGGTTTTTATCTTCAAAGGTCAGTATCCATCTATTTTCAGTTTTTCCGAACATGACATAAGTTTCACACTTTTCGAATTATAAGCTTTTCATTATCTTACAAAGAGAACTTATTCACATACATATATAGACCTAAATCTTAATACATCACGCGTCACAAGCGAGATTTATTTAATTTGTACCTACAATCCGATCAATTGTATTACTGTAGATGTTAGGGCCTTGAATTATATTTGTATTAGCCAACTCATCAATGACTCACTAAATTGTTAAAGAGAAATGATATATAGCAGAGCATCCGCAATACTTAAAATTATCGAAACTTTTCTTATTTTCTAATTTTTTGCAAAACTTTTTACATTATAGTAAAGGTTTTACAAAAGCTTTTGAGAAAGACTTGCTAGCTTGAGTATAAGGTTATTTCAAGGTAAATTTTGAATCAGACTTCACATGTTTAGTTAATGCGCTTCAAAATAGGACCACCCTTCCGCAAATTGCGGTATATTTGCGCCAAATCATATGTAATTCATTAGATTAATTAGCTTTTAGGTTATGTACTTGGTCTTTTTAAAAGAGATGTGAACAAGGTTGCTTATAGTATAGCTACTTGGGTCTTGAGATGTAGTAACCAGATAATTTTAAAAGGTAGAGTCTCAAAATATTCATGTAAATTGATAACTAAAGATGTACTCTCTTCCGGTATATCATGATAGTCTTACTTTTCAATTTAAAAAAAAGACATATTGGCTAAACGGGTTAGTGCATTGGTGTGAATGAAAAAAAAAAAAAAAAAAAAAATTGATTAAAGATGTTATGCATTAAATCGTAAAAGACTAGATGCATTATATGTTAACTCTTACTAATAATTCATCTACTCATAAAATTTTGATATGTGACAGAACAGATGATTTAGATGAAGAGAGATAATAAGTGAAAAATACTTGTACTATTTTTGTGTAAGTAAGAGTACGAGTAGGAATATGAAGTAGTAGAATATAAAAAAACTCTTTGTTAAATAGAAAATGATTTATCATCTTATTTGTTATACTTAATTATCCTCTTACTCATATAATTTTCACAAGTGAAAGAATCAATGGAATAGATTAAGAGAGAAAATTGGTGCTCTACCTACACATGTTATGTTTTTTGTTTGGGTAGGTGGATAAATATGTAATGATTTTTGTTAAATAAATTTATATAAATATGGTTTACATCATAGTTGTTAGGATTCTAATCTTGATCTTATGATCTTACGATCTTATGATTGTATAAAGCAAAAACGATCTGGATCTTACGTAGGATCTTAACAAACTTAAGATCTTATAGCATCCCGGTTTGAATTACAAGATCTTAAGATCTCTCCAATCAAATCTTCTTTTCTCGAATCCATACTTTAGTTAGCTACAAATTTATGGTTTATATTTTATATAATTTAAAAACAATATATTAATCTTCTTAAATATTCTATATTTAAATTTAGACAACTTTACATAAAACATTCGTATTATTTCGTGTTTATAATATATCGTAGTAATAATTTGTAGATTGGAATAATATTCTAAAGATTATTAAAAATAGCGTTATAGTAAGATCTTAAGATCGTCCGATCTTCTGATCACGATCTTCGATCACTATTTTCAAAGCCAAAAACAATCTTATGTAAGATCCCGTTTTGAAAACCTCGGTTACATACAAATATCTCTCAGTATAAAATTCAAAGTTCGAGTGCATGAGATAGATCGAGAGGTGCATGTGCACCTGACCCATTGATATTAACGTCTTTGTACGTTCCTAATGAGACACGGTTTGGCTTTTCATAACAAACTTGTATATGAAAACTTACATGTATTCGGACCTCAATGACATCTCATACGTGCATGTTTCTATACCTATATAATGTTTCGCATCAGACCTTTGATGTGACGGCAATTACGTTTATATAAGGCTTTTGAAGGTGAAAACCTTGGGTTATAATGTATTATCAGACAATTATATATAAAAACATAAAACACGATAAACCTAACAATCTATCTCTTTATAACGCATTTAGGCGCTTAAAATTAGAACGCTTAAAATTGATTTTTTTGCTTGTTAGAAATATATTATAACGCATAAAATTAAGATAAACTCCAATCGTGAGATACTACGTGTGTAACAAACCCAAATTTCCGGCTAACTTCTAACAAACTCCAAGTCTAACTCCTAACCACCAAAATTAAGATATGAATCTAATTATAAAATGATATGCCGTTTCTCAATTAAAATTCATCTTTATTTTCAAATTAAAATATTTTTTATCTACTTATTTATATTATAATCTAATTTCACCATATTTTCTAAAATTTTATACTCTTTAATTCAACATCCATTTTAATATATTTTATGAGTTTTAGTTTTTATATTTTTAGTGGGTTTATTTTATTTTAATTCAAAATTTTACAACTTTAACCTTTATTTCATTTTCCAATCAATATAATCTTGATTAGTCAATCATATATTTTTGGGGGTGTTTGACGTAAAGAGATCAAGGAAGTATTTTTTATATCTGCGGAATAATGATGTCGCGTGAAAGTTACGGGAAGCGAAACGAACACTTACAATATGCATATACATTCGAAGTGTTGTGAAGCGAATTATTTAAGCGGGTAAACACATATAACTATACTTATCGCCTTGCCATGCACCATCTCATCACATCACCACTCAAAACGTTTGTTATTTCAAAATAGTCATCTAAGACCGCTGCCACGCATTAACGGGTACCCTTCTAATAAATCTTAATGGACCTAAGCCAACACAGGCTTTGGCGATATCTATCATTTAATACTCTCAACCAGCCCAATATCGAAATCACGAAAACTCGGATTGGAGTAGAAAATTTTAAAAATATTATTGAAATAAAAACAATAATTTGTTGATGAAGAAATCCGAGAGTTAGGGAAAGCAATTCTTCAAACATTAGCAAAAGCTATAAAAGAGGTAGCAAAATCAAATAACAAATTTGTTAATAAAGATATCCGACGGAAAGCGAAGTTGATATGCATCATCTTGTAGCAACAACAAAAGCAAAGAAAAAAAAAAAAAAAAAAAAAAAGCGTGGAGCTTTTTATTTTGTAGTAGTTGACTCCAGGTGGCGTGTGATGGTGCTTGAGAGCGATGGCTATCTTGATTGAGTTTTGTCAAAATTGAAAAATGGAAGAGATTAACGTTAATCGCGTCGATTAACACCAAATAGTGCGAAAGGTATGACCACAACAATACATATGTGGTATTTTTGACCGAAAATTACATATACGTGTATTTATTTATTTATTTATTTGGGACGGACAGAGAGTGGCTAAGGTTTGACAGTGGCATAGAGGCAGCGGCTCATACAGTCGATTAGGTCTCGAGATCAGACCTACTCCGATTTCATGTTAAATGATTAAAACCCGTGTGGTTTAGCTTTTTCATTGATCACCAGCCATATAGAGATTACTAGAATTATTCATAAACCCTAATCTTAATGAACCATAAACCCTAAGCATCGGCCATATCTATCAGCAGATATATGCACCGTTAGGCATGCAAACTCAATATAACAGCGATACAAAAGTCTGGTTCACTTTTATAGTCAATTATACATTCGTAAAAAGCTGGAGTAATTTTAAGTTAATATATAAGTTTAATGGATTAAAATAACAAAGCAAACTTTTAGTCTAAATTAACTATTGTACCAAATATTGAATAAATACTTTGAATTTGTTAAGTTGTCAAATATTATGTTGAAGATACATATCTTTAACAATAATATGTGAGATATATATCTATCTACTTTTTATACAAGAAACATGTTTTAGAAGAAAAAACAAGAAAAACACTTGTGGTTATAATGAATGTCACGGACTTCACTTGACTGTTGCAGACTCACTCACAAACAAAACAAAAGTAGAGACTCTACAACAAAATTCCACACACCGTTGTTACAGCTTTTCGCCATGTTTATTGCTTCTTTATTTGTTTTACAAACTATTTGCAGATACTTAAAAACTAGTAATAAGATGCCAGCTTGTGAAATACATTGAGACTAAAATGATAGTTTCGATCACCTTAAGATATCGACTACCACGACTCCATAAGTTAAAACAGCGCACAACGCCAACCAGATTTACTTACAACCCGGTATATCCAAATGTCAAATACTGAATCTATTCATCTTTTATTTTCTTTTGATGAGTTTATGACATTTTATCCATTTGCAGACTCTTATCAAATAACATATCACTCCTTATAGTTTCATTTACATTTTCATCATTAATTTATGGTAGGAAAAATAGTTAACAAAAGTCAGGTCAATTTCATATTTCCTCAATTAAACATCAGCTAGAGTGTCATAAATTATTTGGGTAAAGGTCGAAACACTGTAAATATATTCTTTCAAAAGCGTTTAAGTCTGAAGGATATGGGTCCAAATTAAGTTAAATGGCGGAAAAACATGCAGTAATCAATTTTTATCTAAGCGAGAAAATAAGCCATTCTTTCGAAAAATAATATTAAACTCTATGAAAACAAAATCTGCTTCTTACCAAGGCAGTTAAAGCTTGATCCTTACTCATTTTATATATACAAGTGTGAACCAAAAATACTTATCATAAGTTCTTAGAACTGATATAAAAAAAGTTATATAGAAAAGAAGTGATTTGCTAACAACAATTATGAGTGTTGTTTAAAGATTTCATGCATATAAAACACATTTAATGCCTCATATATATTCTATAAATTATATAATTTTAATCATTTTAATATGGTATGTAAGGTTGGTTCGATGAAGGACTCAATCATACCGTTTCTCTTGCGTCAGCTTCTCTCTCGTGGCGGCGGTGATTGGGTTGCTACGTAAGCGACCTGCATTACAAAAACATCTACATGAAATATCGCTTTTATAATTATTCAATACATACATGGCCCAATTTGTATTCGATCGCGAGGCAAGACCAAGTTGGGGTGAATTTGGGCGATCGACTTCACCTGATAATAGGCGATCGATTGTGGATCGATCGTTTAATCGATCGATCTCGTCTATTGGAGCCACCTAATGTTAAGTATGAAATGTTTAAAAATCATTAAGTGTTAATTATCTGAACACTGAATGCTTAAACAACACTAATGAAGTTGTTGTTAGCAAAACTCAAAAACGTAATAAGGTTTATGTATTTTGTTTTCTTATAATTTTTTGATAGCTTTACTTTTTATGTAATGATAATATATAACTATCATATATACATATCTATTAAATTAGTTAGCTTTTTATTTGACAATGGAAAATTATTGTGAATTAAAAAAAAAAAAAAAAAAAAAAAAATAATGGTTGCCTTTCTTGTTGTAATTCTTTATCTTTTGGTATCATTAGAAAATCAATACTTTAGCTTGATTAAGCTTAACTATTAGTAGTAATTTTAAGAAATTGAATTAATGTCGCAAAAATTATAAAGTTTAAGAAAAGGTAAAAGTTAATTGTTGGAAAATGTATTATATTTGTCATCTTTTGTTATTCTGTGTTATAAATTTTTTTATTTATTTAACATTTTTTTATATTGAATTTTCAAATTTCGATTTGTGTGTATTTTATGATCATTTTACCCTTACTATTTCAAATTTCAAAAGGTAGAATAATCATTTTACATGGTTGAATAGTCACAAAATACACAAAATAATCGAAATTAAAAATTTTAATACACACAAAAAAAAAATCAGTACACATAATAACGAAAAGTGACAAGTATAATACATTTAAGTAATTAACCCAAAAGGTAGTTATACCAAAAGGTATTTATACTTATGCACATGTTTGAAGCCTTATATCTTTTAGAGTGATTAGATTTTTGTGTTGTCTTCAAAAAAAAACTTCGCAAGAAACTTGTCCGATTAATGAGTTTCGTTATCTCACGCCATAAAGACAGGTTAAACTAACTTGTTTCAAACATGTTTTGAAATCATTGTATATTTCGTAATATTATTTTTTTCTTTAGATAACTATAGTTTTTGCGTTTCACCGGCTGAATTGTCGCGGTTTGAACTCCATTCATGAAAAATCAAAGCCAGAAGCTACTGCCCTCTTTTTGAAGTTTGATGTGACCGTCAAGATTGTTTTCACTTAGCAGAATTTAGCTTGAAGCGCACATGAAAATGTGTGGTAGTTAGAAGTCTTTTAACAATAGATTACCGTGAGTGGCTAGCTGTATCGAAAATTTATGATATTATATCTAAAAACTATAAAGTTCTCCCTGAAACCATGAGGTCTAATATAAATTTTTAGATAGAGTAACTAAATCGAAAAAGATCAAAATAAATGGTAAGAATAAAGAAAGGTCCAAGCCACCTAACGGGTAGTGTCCACCCTGTTGTTGATGATCTCTTATTTGAGATGTCATTTTCTATCTTAAACCACCTCTACATGTAGCCCCACAATAACCTATGTCGATCTTTCTTTCAACCACCTTACACCCCAAAGGGTGTCAACCTTTTCTAGTGCTAGATATCTTTTCTCCTTTCCATTTTTTTTGATAATGTGTATTAATATACAAACAATAACAGGCATACACGCGGATGTTTTAGTGAATTATGACAATAACTCATCGACTTTTCAAGATCTCCTTAATAAGCAAGACATCTTGAGCTTAGAAATTTAAGAAAGATATATAATTCATTTTAAATATAAAGGCGTGAAAATTTTAAGAGGATAAGTGTAAGGCAATTGTCAAAAGTCGAAGATAAGACAAGAGTTGGTATAAAAATATGACGGTTGTAACAATGTTCTTTAAAGTATGATTAGATGTGTTCCAAGAATGAAAGTTGATATCGTTCTTACTACCCAACCGCTATCCACGATGTCTTTGTATATAAGAGAATCTGTAAATGAGTAAATGTTCATCTTTTGCAATAAAAGAGATACACTTTCAAAAGAACGTTTACTCCTTCAAATAGAACTATAATCCATAAGCATTCAGTTGGTTAAAGCTTATTACTTACTTAAACATAATTTTAGTTTATATTTTAGTGAGGAGATCACCAAAATATTATCGTTCAACTTAGATTTTATTCCACAAACAATTTTAAGTATATTATTTGACTCACTTCTAATAAGAATTTCGTTGAAAATATCGTGTGCTTATCTTGTTGAAGTTTAAACTTACATTATTAAAACATGAAATATGGTTAGTTTATCTTATTTAAAACATTGTAACTAACTAAAAGGAACAACATAATAATTGGAAGAAAAGGTGAAACAACAATCATAAACTTCATAGTCAAAGATGGGTCGAAACCTCTATCTTTTGGCTATGATGATTTCCCCGAAACTACGGGTTTTGATTACTCAGGATCCTATGTTGGAAACCCTGACTCACTGACTATAAAGACTGAACTGGCAACATTAGGTCTTCAAAGTAAAAGAATCCTAACCTAGATTCTCTTGAACTTGCTTCAACGACACCCCTTTACAACTCATGGTTTTCACCTACCTGGAGGATTTTAATGACTCATATTATTCAAAGACTAAGTGGTAACAAAAGCTCTACTGATCAGTTGAATTTAAGCCAATAGATGATACTTTAGGGTCTCATCACTATGACCCCATTTCGCATACCCAAGGTCATATTTGACGACTTAGTAGCCAAACTATCATCGTGGACACACCACGAAACAAAGGCCTATCCTAGGGTTGTGTCTCGGTAATAGAGAAAGTGTCGATGAGGGTACAACAACGACTGTGGGGAAGAATAACTCCTTTTGTCCTGAGTAAGTCAAACTACTCCAAAACTATTCGTGAAAATGAAGTTTCTTTTACTAAACACATGAATGATGTGTTTTTCCGGTTTCACTTTCGATCTTGGTGTAGAGCAACTGACAACTCCTAATAAAGTAAAGAAAGTGCCTAAGTACATGACACGCTCTGAACTGCCTTAGGGAGGAGCACAATTTGGCAAAGGCCATGAAAAGAGAAACAGTCTTTTTTATCCAAAGATGAATCCCCAAGCCAATGTAGGAAAAACAAAGAAACAAACCACCATCTCTTTTCCTAAAAAATAGTGGTGATGAATCAAAAGGCCAAAAAAATGTAGAGTCGGTGATGAGTTCTAATTAGATTTTAAATTTATATAACGAACTAACCTATAGACAAAACCTTTACGAGTAGTGTACCGGTCAATTATAGTAGGATGGTAAAGTAACGGTTTGTTTGCAAGGAGCGAACTTACTTATGCTAAACCTAGTGGCAATATAATTAACTAATCTATACACTAAAAAGAGGGTTCAATCTAAGAGATTGGCATGATTTGATTAATTAAAATAATAAATAAAGTAAAATCAATAAAACATTAAAATTAACTAAGTTATAGTCGATGAAAGTAGAACATGCTAGCCAAGTTCATCTTATTATCTTTTAATGATCCGATCTACGAGTGCAATGATCTAATGTTCTTTTCATTGGTGAATCGAGTACAAGCTAGTGCGAGATAGTCGCTAGTACTAGTCCTATGTATATCGACCCTTAACCGGATGATCGCAATGCCAATAAGTTTGAAACACACATTAAGTTTCTCATCTATTCTATATAATTTATTTTAGTAGTCTAATGGAAGTGAGACTACCTAAGCTCCCGCGAATGGTCATCTATAATAAATCTCGCTAACTTACTTGCTTTAATCATAATTCATCTAACCTAGGGTTGGGTGGGAACTTCAATCTTAATGGCGACATCTGGTGCAGAAGGCATGTTATCAATTACATCAACCATTAAGATACGCGGCATAAATCATAGAAGTTATCTAGAAACTTATAATCTAGATTATAGACGACATATTTAAATCAAGAAAACAAACGAATTGAGCATGATAAACATATAAAATATCCATCGAAATAACAATAAATCAAGTAAACAAATCAAATCAACATAATATTCATAAACTTGGATAACAACAAAGGTGTTAGCCCATAATTTCGTAGTAATGCACATAGAATAATCAAATTCAAGCGAATAGTATTCATAGTGAAATGATCCGCCAAGGTTATTAAACAATGATATAATGATACGAGATGTTCTTGGGGGTAGAATGATGTTTTCTCATTTTCTTGCCTCTAGAAATTTGAGAATCTGGGGTGAGATAATGATGCCCTAAGTGGTGGTTAGGGCTTCTATCATAGTTTTTCTGACGGCGAATCGATACTGGCGTATTCAGTTGAATATGCCATATTGAAGATTTCAAATGAGCTCTTCTAAATAAAATATGATGGTCAACTGACCAACCTTCTTTACTGACAGATTCGTGGAATTGAATACTAGTATTCTTTATAACTGGTCTTGGTTCTTCGGCTGGGGCTCCAGACAACGTATCTTCAAAATTGGATACCCGTATTCTTACGTTATCCAACAATCTTCAAAATGGCAAAGTGTAATATATGGCGTATACCCGGATATAGATATACCGTATTCTCCGTATTATAGGAAAGATCTTGTAATCTTCTAAGTAAACTATACAACGTATCCCTATTTGCATGGATACGTTGTACGCATCTTTTGATCAGTAGTTGTTCTTCATTTTTTCTCAAAATGACGTCAATTTCCGTGTCTTTCCTATTTTGTTCCAAAATAACTAAGAATGAAAAAAGTAAACGATTAAGCAATGATTCTTATATAAAAACATAGTAAAAGAGCAAAATATGTGGGATAAATGATGCATAAAATACTACTTATTTGATCAATCCATCCTTGCATCAGTACGAGGAATCAAAGACCACGCTGACCACACTGTTTCTGAAAACTTTAGGCAAAAGCGAGGCACTACAAGAAACCTCCACAAAAACTTGAGAGGAAGCAAGGTTGTAAAATCGCTAAGCGCTCGTGAGGCGGTTAGGTAGGGCCTGGCGATTAATCGGTTAATGAGGATTAATCGAGGATTAATCGATTGCAATTTTATAGTGAAAATTTTAAAATCTAAACATAGTTCTAAGTTTCTAACATAAAGTTACAAACATCGGATTATTGATCGATTAATCGGTCCATTGACCCATTATTGATCGATTAATCGGTCCGTTGACCGATTATTGATCCGTTTTGACCGATTATTGATGGATTTTTTGACCAAACGATTAAATAGGCCGATTATGGAAAATCGAGGCGGTTAATGGCCGATCGCTGATTATCGGCCATTAATCCCCAGTCTGGACCGATTTTACAACACTTGTAGGAAGTGGAAGTGAAGAGAGACAACCCCCAATCTACTAGTAGTCTTCACGTAGTCTTAACATTCCACTCCCTCCTTACACCCCAGTCTTCTCGTAGGGATGATGGTTAAGGTTTTCTTGTCCGAAATTGACCTACCAATTCTCGACGACGGGTCCATGACAAACAATATTCCGGGCCCGAGGGTGGCACTTTTAAGAAATCAACTTAACTTAGTTCCTCGTGGTCTTTTATCACAACAATCAAAAGTCCCGAAGGCACTAGTTCATCCGATGTTTTCACGGGGACCCCAAAAGATCCCGATAATTCATTGAACTCTCCTCATCTCCAGCGATGAGGTACTGCTACCCCATTCGAGATTGGTGAAATGCAAGGAATCTTATATTCTAATGATGATAATGCCAAGGCTTACACTACACGATGAGGAGAATGAGGTCACTCTCATTGATGAGGAGATAATGGATGTTGAGGAATGAACAAAGTCCTCAAGTCCCAAAGAAAGAACATGAAAGAACAAACTCCTCCTCGAGCACTCGAGTTAAGTCTCTCTCCTTCCTTAACACATGAACAATCTCAAATGATCCTATCTTGAAATGAGGCTTGCATCACATCTACCCATTGCTTGGTGATTATGTGATTAATTAAGTCTTGAATGATGTTAAAAGAAATACTTTAAAATTAGGGTGCGGTATTGAATTGAAGCCACAACATCAAAAAGGGTTCAAACATAACCAATCGAGACCTTTGAACATGTTGAATAGTCCTTTTAAACCCTGGCCTTAGTCATTGAGAACCTGCACAAGGAAATGGTTGGGTCTAAGGTTCCTGAACTTCGTGTCTCTATATCTGAGATTAAAAATGTATCAACTCCAATGGTGAATCTTACAAGTCCTTGGCATGGTCAACAGGAAAGAGTCTGTCCAAAATTGGAACTAATCGGGCTCAAGTAGCTTCAGGTATTACCGAAATCAATACTTCCCTCACTTACATGTGCAAATCTTTAGACTAGGGAACTAGCAAAAGACCGAAAAATATTAAGTCGAATCAAGCTCGACTGACGAAAGATGTTCTTTGAGATCAAAACCAATGTCACTAATCTCCCTACACCTAATTCATGTCGCATTCTCAAATGGTAGTTCTTGATCTCCGATTCATACGCCCCAACAACTATTGAGGAGGATAAGCGGTTGAGACCACTACTACACAACAACAATTGGTCTCTCCATTTGTAGATAGTCCAAAGCCATCGGAACCTGAACCTAACAACCAAGCGATGGTCATTTATCAGCATCCATCCTCAACACCTGAGGGGGTGAATACAATGAAATATGAGAATCCTGAGCCCATATTATCAGTTCAAATAAAGCTATCCCTAAATTCTATTCTGCCCACCAAATGAAGACACTAATGGCAAGAAGAAAATGTTTGGATCTGAAGATAATATGATATATCACAGAGCTTCAAGAAATTGAACTTTCATTCCTTCGAACTCAATCTCAACCACCATTATAAGTAAGCGTGCATCACAATTATGATTTTAGTGCATTAAGGTTATAAATTCTCGCATTATAGTTGATGCACTTAGCTTATTAGTGCATTAAGGTTGTAAGTTCTTGCATCACAATTATAATTTTAGTGCATTAAGGTTATAAGTTCTCGCATTATAGTTGACACACTTAACTATTAATTATGATGCGTTAACTTGTAATTAAAGTTATAAGTTACTGCATTATAGTTTATAAACTTAACTTATTAGTACATTAAGGTTATAAGTTATCGCATCTCATTTACCCCATATATATATATATATATATATATATATATATATATATATATATATATATATATATATATATATATATATATATATATATATATATATATATATATATATATATATATATATATGAGAAGAATGAGAAACAATCTCGACCATTCATACTCATTAAGCTATCTAAGGTATGATAAGCATTTAAAATTTTGTATTTCACTATCATTAACACTACTTTAATGCATTATGCGTTACAGTCCTTTTCTCTAAATATAAATTAAAACTTACTAATTAATTCAATTTTTTAATTTGAGTTTACTAAGTTTTCGTCATCGTCAAATGCATTCACTTGAATATGTATACTCTTTTTTAATATCAGATCAAATATGTGATTCATTATCACATGAATATGAATCATCATTTAAAATATAATGATTAATCTTTGCTAGTTGCCACACGCTTTTTTATTATCACGAATATGTATACGCTTAAGGTATCTTAATAAATCACCAACCTTCATATTTTTTATTTATGTGTGATGATTCATATTTTAAGTAAACTTTTTTTTATTATCAGATATGATTTATTAGTGAATCATTATTATGTCAACTAGTAAAGGTTATGAAAACACACTTGAATTAATTCATTTTTGATTCATTAATTCAATTGATTCAAAAACCTAAATAAATGATTTATGATTGACAATGATTCAATTTGAACTAACTAGCTTTTTAAAGATTCATTATTTATAAAGTTATTATGTTTTTTGATTCAAAACTCAAAATTGCGTGTAATACATATTACATTTAATAACATGAATCTTGTGTTTCACAAAGATTTCTTTAGTTGTGGTTATAGGATATCTGATAGTCATCTTTAATCTTTATAATATGTTTGTATTTTATTGGTTAGTAGAAATAGTAATATGTAGAAAAAATGAATCATAAACAAAACAAGCAAAACAAGCGTATGTGAAAATTAAGATAGGAAATAACGTATAGGAAAATTTATTATGCCAACAAATTCGAAATTAAAGAAGCCATAATTGTGGGAGTCTTTAGTCTTCAATATTTTTTTAGTGATTCAATTACTATTTTGCCATTTTTATTTAAATCAATGACTTTTATGATTAATTAAGACTAATTTATTTCTATGGTCCAAATTGTTTCTCAACATTCTCAATCTAAAAACCTTCTCAAAAGCATATATATATATATATATATATATATATATATATATATATATATATATATATATATATATATATATATATATATATATATATATATATATATATATATATGTGGGAATAATGAGATCATACTTATATGTAAATATATGATCAAGTATATAACCACTAAAACATGTATAAATAACAATTTTAGCGATATATACATATATATAATATATATAATACAAATTAATATATAGCAACTCATAACCAAATGATACATGAGTTTGGATTATGATACATATATACATTACACTAATAAATATTTTAATATATACATATACATATACCGTCATATACATATATCAAGTATATCACATATATATCAGAATTATAATATATATATATATATACTATAACAATTATAGTTGTAGTTAATATATATCTATATATGTTGTAAGGAAGTATATATTGTCATATGTATATATCTCATTTTAATACTATAAGTTACATATATATATATATATATATATATATATATATATATATATATATATACATATATATATATATATATATATATATATATATATATATATATATATATATATATATATCTTTTCCTTTTTTAAATTTTTTAAAAGGTTACCTCAGTAAAATATTATTACCAATGTTGCAAAAATCGGGAATCGGTAGTCGGGCGGTCGACCACCCTGTGCGAGTAATCGGTTAAAGCGGGATTAATCGGTGGTTAATCGGATTGGCATTTCGCAAGTTTGATATTTTTGGAGACCAAACTAAAGATCTAACTCGATTTCAAGCCTACTATGTTTACAAACCCCAATAAAAGGCTAATTCGATTATAAGGCCCATCGTTATAAGTGAAATAAACGATCCCATTATAACGTCATAAGTGAAATTATTATTTTTTTAAAGTTAACCGATTAGGCCTATTTTTGACCGATTCGGCTAATTTTTAACCGATTTTTGGCCAACTTTTTTTACCTGACCGATTTTTGACCGATTTTCAAAATCCTACAAGGTGTATGGCCGATTACCGATTAATCGGTGATTCGGCCGATTTTTGCAACACTGATTATTACTTAAAAAATAATTAAGTACGATGGATGTGGGTGAATCTCACACCTCAACTCAAAGACGGCAAACCAAATGCGCTGGCGCCTACAATGCTTAAGACTTAAACAAGCATAAGAAATGACATACCATACTTCTGCAAAAACTAAATAAAACAACATATCTAATATGACCACGGAGACTAATGTCATAAGACTTAAATTGAAGGATCACGACCACAATCATCAAACACATCATCATTATAAAGGTTTTGGTCATGGGTATCTTCCTTCTATTGCTCAATAAGCTCTCACCCCACTCCACTACCACTTTTAGAACCGTCAAATGCCAGAAAACTAGAAGTTTCATTGAAGTCTTCAAGGACTTCATTATCATCACTATCCGAGATAACTAGATCATCAACCTTAGAGAATGGATTGCCTATCTTTTTTCTTTCTTTAACCATGTCAGGAGTGTTCTTCAAAACACAGGGAGGAGGCGCATTGCCGAACTTGGGATGCTTGCATAGTTTTCCTCATTAGCCTTTTGCATAAGAAGCGGCTTCCGATCATCACCCAATAACACAAGCTTCCCATCAATTGTTTGATTTTCAAGCATATTAATCTTTTCAACAAGAGCCGTAGTACTTGAACGGCCAAATGAATCAATAGTAGCACTTGTCTGTTTATCCATGTTCCTAAATCTGTTATCAAAATCTGAATCTTTACTAGTAATAGAATCCTCATCCGAATCACCAAAAACATCAAAAAGATTAAATGTGTTAACCACTTCAGCATATTTACTTGATTTTTTAGACGTAAACGCCTTTTTGGTAGAGCCTTTGTATCTTTTAAATTGTATAAAAAAAAACGATATTCTTTTTACTATCTAGAAAATCCTAAGAATAAAAACAAATCTCAGTTTTTGTATCCTAAGATTAACAATTATGTACCGAAGTGAAACAGTCTAAAATTTATCGTTTAACAATAATTAGGTTAACGCGGTTGAAGCACCATAAGAATAATACATGCATAACAATATGTATTAAAAGTAAACCTTTTCCAACTAGTCTATTCTATTTTTGTACATATATGGGTTGAGTTCTTGTCCTTTTATAATAAATAAATAATATAAATACTAGTGAAATGAGATATTAGCATTATTATATATGGGCATTTATAAAAAGCCAGAAAGAGCAATCAGTAGTTTTATGACAGTAGGATGAACCAACAAGAAGAAGAGATGAGCAGCAGTAAGGTTAATAACAACAATAATAATAGGCAAGAAGACGACGACAACGGGGATGATCATCACGAAAATGACATGGTGATGCCAGGTTTTCGATTTCATCCAACAGAAGAAGAGCTTGTTGAATTCTACCTTCGCCGTAAGGTAGAGGGCAAAAGATTCAATGTTGAACTCATCACTTTTCTTGATCTTTATCGTTACGATCCTTGGGAACTTCCTGGTATACTTTCTTTACTTAATCCTACCTATATATATTTAGCTACCTACCCAACTTTACAAATTTTTTTTATTCTTCTTCTTCTTCATCATCATCTATTTATAATATAATTCTTACAAAATCAGCTACTTTTCATTCGATTCTTTCTTTGATTTTACTTAAAATACAACTGCTTTTCGCACTAGATTTTCGAGCTTATGATAAGTTGTGTGTGTGGTTTTTCTTCATCATTTTTGTGGGTATTTCCTAATATCTAGTGGATCCTGATTCTTTACGTTTTTTTAACGGCGGTAATTTTATAAAACACAGCTTGCAAGGAGCTAGTGTAGAACAATACAAGAGAACATTACAGTAAGTTGGTGAAAGCCAATTTGATTCTTTTCTATTTAAAATTTAAATTGCTTATTGTAATTTGTTCTATCTAGCTCCTTGCTTGCTAATGATTTACCGTTAAAGATGGTTATTAAACTTTGGAAATCTTGGGGTTTTCGTTATCTTCATCTAGTCAGATTCGATATGATGAACTTTTGATTACTTTAACATCCATCTAACGACGATGTGGGTGTGTGTGGTTTTTCATCAGAATTTTTATAGTTATTTCAATAATTCGGTAAATGGATTTTGTTAAATTTTGAGTTCATCATCTTCATAGTCATAAAACTATGACCATCATATATACTTCTTTGCTAAATCTAATGAAGATGCAAACTCATGTGAGTGTTTTGTACTTTTTTTTTTTTTTTTTTTTTGACTTGACTTTCATTTTATCAGCAAGTTAGCCGGAGTTGCGACATGTATTATCATCATCAATATTTTATAGCTTCATCTCCTTCCGTTACGACCATGTGTACGTGTTGTTGCTTCACCATTTATGTTGGGATTTGTCGCTCAATCGCTTATGGTTATCTTGGTTAACTATCTGAAATTGGTGTGTACTTTGTTTTCTTACTACAGTTTTCATTTCTGCTTGAGTTCTATCATAAAATATCCAAAGTATATAACTAAAGATTATTCTACATCTTCCATTTTCTTGGGTTTTATTTGTTTTCTGGGTATCAAGAAACATACACATTTATTTGATCAATGAATATTATTTTTTGTCCTAAACCCAATTTGTAGTTCATTTTCACTCTTGATTCTTCTTTTCGATTTTGCTAATGATAATAATAAAATTAGGTATTATACAAACGGATCTATAATTTGCTTTATATTTTACATTTTATTATAGCATTGGCAGCAATTGGAGAGAAAGAATGGTTTTTCTATGTTCCAAGAGATAGGAAATACCGCAACGGGGATCGCCCAAATCGTGTGACAACTTCAGGTTATTGGAAAGCTACTGGAGCTGATAGAATGATCCGAACCGAAAATTTCAGATCCATTGGGTTAAAGAAAACCCTCGTTTTTTATTCCGGAAAAGCTCCCAAAGGCATTCGAACCAGTTGGATCATGAATGAATATCGTTTGCCTCAACATGAAACCGAAAGGTTACAAAAGGTACTAATATCTCTTATACTCGAGTAACAATATGTGCTTCAAGATCTTGTAACCCTAAAAAAACGTTCCACAAAAGAACCCCGTAAAATAATACACATACTAATCTAATTTGTTTCCCATCAAAATTACTCTAAGAACATAAATTTTTGGTTAACATGTAGTAATTGATTAAGTGGCATTGCTTATGAAAAATTGCTTAATTCATTTTGATAGAAGATATAAATTCGGATAACATGTAACTAATAAGGGTGTTTTTTTTCTTAAAGGCGAATTTTAAATGAAACTCAAAGCAAGGATGTAACAAATTGTTACAGTATTTCATAGCTTCTCACTAGTTTAATATAGTACCACCATTAAAAAGAAATATGCAGCTTCGAAAAGCAATCCCAAACACCGCAAAAACAATTCAAGATTTCTAACGTAAGCTTCCAACTTATTTTCTGGTAAGAAGTGTAGTAAGTTCTTTACCCAAAAAGAAGTGTAGTAAGTGTATATGCTTGTATTTAAATTTTAATATAGTTTGTGGGCCGAGTTATGTTACAACTATCACAAACTGATGACCAATATCACCGCTAGCTTTAAATGCATGTCTCATTCTCTTCATCATTATCACCGCTAGCTTTGAATGCATGTTAATAATTGAATTAACTCTTGTTGTTAATTGCAGGCTGAGATTTCGCTTTGTAGGGTTTACAAACGTGCTGGAGTAGAAGATCATCCATCACTACCTCGCACGCTTCCAACGACTAGGGCTACATCGTCAAGACCTTCTAATACTGATAAGAGACAACATTCCCAGAACTTGTTAGCTTTCCACTCTTATGAAGCCCAAAACTCGAACCAAAACGACGAAAAATTAAGTGAAACGAGTGGTAGTAGCACCACGGACATTGTTGGAACTGCTCTAGGCCTCTCCAGCCCCATCAACCCCTCTTACAACAATTATATTACTCCATTTCAGCCCATCAACACCACGCACGCAACCTAGCTCTTCTAATATAGGCGCCTTAACTGCATCTTCTTCTGTATTCCCCAACAATGTTGATGATCTCCATAGAATCATAAGCTATCAACAAGCTTCTGTCAATAATCCAGCATCTCAAGCATTTCATATTCAGAATTACCAACCTAAATTTTCTAATAATTTGATTCTACAACCGCAACCACAACTTCAACCTCAACAACTGCAACAACAATCACAACATCAGCAAGCACTTCTATCACTTAATAACTTGGCAGGAGAAGGTCAGGTGAACTTTCCTGATAGGCTTTGGGACTGAATCCGATGCGAGTGAAGGAAACAAGGATTACACCAACCCTTTCAAGTAATTAGAAATTTACATAGTTGAATCAAGAGATTAGTATCTTGTTGACATTCATATGGCTATGTCATGTTTGAGAGGATATATTAGCTAATTGTATGTACTTGTAGCATGTCGTAGCTGACAAATGCTAATTCATAATATATAAACGACATATCGGCATATTAGGGTTTAGATGTAATGTGTAATATATACGCTCCATTCAGATTTTTCGATAGACTTGAAGTGCAACATTTACTTCACACTTTTTACCATTCCTTATTATGTTTGCAATTAGTTAATTAGGGATTGCTCAATTAGGGTTATTGGGACTACTTACTTGAGAACATGTTTTCCAGTTGCTACAATTTTATACAAGCAGTACTTAAACATATTTATTGTATGTATGCAGAATGGAATTGAGATCGTGTATTTCAGACTGATAATTTTTGTGGATTAAGATGGACTAATCTGTTTCCTACCCTCGCATCCCTAGGGACTCCGAAACATGGAGGCTAAATTTCATGACCATAAGCTTAATAATTGACGGAAATCAGAATTATATGCCAAAATAAATAAATTGCTTTTCAAACAGCTAATATATCGGGAACAAATGTGTGTTGAGGATTTCTAAGGGATAAAACTAGTAGAATATATATTCTCCACTAAGAACTGATCTTGAAGATTCAGGTTTTATGACTAGTTGTAAGCCTATGCAAGCTCAACGGTATCTCATTTGGAGTTACGCACAGCATATTTACTATTCATCATTTACGGGAAGAAGGAATTCAGTGGTTGTTACTGCAGTTTCATTTATCTTTAGGTACATCTCGCATCATTAGTTTCTCGATATATAGAAAAAATGATATAATTTGTAACAGTAACATTGCATTTTAGGTTGGCTTGTAAAATAAAGTTAAGTTTAATTCGTTTCCTGATTGGGTCAATAACCGCTGTGTGGACATACAGATTTGTCCACTTGGACAACAGATCTGCTTAATACTTGAAAATTGGTAAGCTAAGGTATAGTTTTTGTTGACATTGTTGAGTACTAGTTCACATGTTCATAATATCTTTCTTGTGGTTTAAATATTTTTATTCACGCCAGCTTCTCGTTTCCAAGAACATGTCCATTATACTTTTTTGCACCAAATTGGACATTCTGTAACTATCTGTGCTTATGTTTGAAGGACTTGCATAAATTGGTTTTCTTTCTACATACATGAACAGCCAGTTTCTCATTAGTGTTAGCTTTCATGCATTCTACTACACAACAAACAATTATTTGTGTTAGTTCAGACATCGATTATGTCTTTAGGCTAATCACAATACCAAACTTTAGGTAAATTTAATTTACATATGTACTTTCAAAATTATCAGACTTATTATTCACTATAGTAGAGCACTCATTCGATCACATCTCAAAACCATCGAACTATCATTTTCTTAGTTGCTTCTCATCATCTGTTTTTTAAGCGACTCTATATATATATATATATATATATATATATATATATATATATATATATATATATACCCATGTTGTACATTGTTTCCTAATTTTTAAATGACATTTTTATTAAACTAGCAAGGACTAGATAAAATCAAGATCGAGGAACATTTACATATATAACTTTTGCTAGTTAGGAGTTGGATCCACGTGCGCCACTTGGTTGATAAACTAGGGCAAAACATGCTTGTTTAAAATCTGGTAATATGTACACTGAACACTAGAACCTCATAGAAATACCCATTAAAGTATATATGCAGGTTTGAAATACATGCAAACAATCTGAACTCAAAGGTGAAACTATATAAGTTGAAAAATAGAGACAAAACAAATAGTAAGAAAAAGCATATATGGAAACACAAAAGTTGTAAGTAAATCTGTGAAGAGTGTGTGTTTGTCTGTCAGTGTGCTACATTCTTTCTAGGGATCCGGTCTAGTTAAGGCAGTAGCTGAAAAGTCTTCTATGAGTTTAGGGTGTGGTTGGCCTACGTACCATTATTGGGTGGGCCCTGATGCCGCATGGTTGCGGGCGTGCCTAATTTCATGGCTTGCTCCATGTTTTTGTGAAACTACTATAAAACTGGATTCTACCTCTCCAAACCCTTGTAAAATCTGAATTCATCACTCCAAACCCTTTTATCTCCTTTCAAAGTTTGATGACGGTAATGAATATGGAAAAAATGATAGGAAAAGTAAACGTTTATTGTTTTTAAGTAATGTGTAGATTTCCTTTAGCTATGCATGATTTTTTTTATGGTTTTATTTGTAATGTATAACCAGAGTCGTTGTGTCTTTGGCATGTTAAAAGTTTTATTTGGTTTGTTTTGTTTATCAAGTCGCATTGAGGTTAATGCAGATATCAGTCACTTTTTAATGTATTTAATTTTTGTTTTAATAAATTTTTCGGGTAACCTAAGCAACAAAAAAAAAAATGTTTGATTAGTACCTACCATAAGACTCTTTATGAGAGAGGGGAATCGAAAGCCGGGGTAAGTTTATTGGCAAAGGTACAAAAAGTGTAATTAACCTGTCATTTTTTGCTTTATTGTTTAGACATCATTTTTTTTATTGTATACATAATATTTTTAAATTCTGTATCGTTTTTTTTTCCACATTTCTATTACACTAAAAGTCAAAACCTCTAGTGATGAATAGTGGGGCCCACTGAATTTCTCATTCAACGATTTAGTGGGGTCCACAGACCTTTAATGATGACACATGTCATCGATAAAAGTATTTTCTAAATTAAATCAAAAAATAATTATTTTAATAATCAATTAATTATATAAACAAGAAAGAAGGTGCACATCGTGTTGCGGCGGGGGTTTTGAGTATTGTTTGGCAGCCGAAAGTTGTAGTGGTTTTCAGTATTGTTTGGTTGTGGCTTATGTGTTTTATGTGTGCCGATTATGTTAATAAGATAAATCAATTGTAATAGAAATTGGAAATGACAATACGTATATATGTATCACTTTATCACCTGCATATGTTTATTCATTTGCGTCAGATTTTTAGAATATTCTCTCGCTCTATAATCTATACAGAGAATATAAAAAGTATAAATTACTAAAATAATACTCGCTATGTCTTAAAATTATTGTCAAGTTTTGAATTTTGAAATCTTTCTTTCTGAACTTGGACCTTTTTTTTTTTGTCTGTATATGTGTGTTATACTTGATAAAAATTATACCAATGAAACTACATTTAAAACCCAATCCATTCATATATTTTGCATCAAGTATTATATACCACAAAAGAAAATAATTAAGGTCAAAGTAGAAAAAGAAAAACTTTAAAAAGTGAAAACTGAACAATTGTTTTGGGACTGAGGGAGTAATAATTTATTGACGGGGCCCACGCTTTTAGCGACGACACGTGTCGTCACTAACAGTTTATGCTGAAAAATGATAACCACGTTTAGCCATGACATGTGTCGTCGCTAAAAGTTGGCTGCAGGTAAAAAAAATATTGCACAAAATTATAGCATTTCAAGATTTTTTTCCTGTTTTTTTTGGGAAAATTTTACGAAATCTCAACCTATAAATTACCAAAATCAATGATACAAAGTTATTCAATTTCATCCGCCCATTTATTCGTTCCAAAACAACCAAACGAAGTCATAGTTTTTGAAAATAATGACAAGCTAATACTAATAAGTGCATACAAATAACAAACGATGTCCATACAAATAGAAATCACAAAATCAATCCCTACTCATTATCATAATCACCACCACATTACCACCATCATCATCTTCATCATCACGTACTATCTGACAAGGTCCAGGAGCAAACGTTGGGGTGTCATGACTAGGGTTGGGAGTGAGACAATACATTTGGGGAGGGTATAATGGAGGAGGGGCGAGGGAAATATATTTGATGAGGGGGATAATACATTTTTGAAGAAGAACCCCTTGTTGATGTACTAAAGTAATTCAAAATTCGATAAAGGGTTTTGGTACTTACAACCACTGTCTAGCCTTCTTAACTCTCTCCCACCCTCTCTGTGCCTCCTCATATTCCCTCATCATCTAATCAACTTGTTCCTGAGTGTACGATGGCATCCCAGGGTAGATCATGAGCTCTCGCTAAAACTCGAGCCCATACCGTAACTTTCAATGCTTACCAGCTATATGGCCACGCTTTTTTATTTAAAGGACTTCATTGTGAATTTCTTGATCCGTCATGAAAGGTAATATTTTGGTCGGGTAATCGTCTGTTAGCGTCAATCCTGTCAGGATCCGTTTGAGGCTTCAACAAGATTCAATGCTAAAGTCATGGGAAGTAACAGGGTCCTCGTCAATAAGTGCGACTGGATTTTGCATGGCTTTCATTTCATCAGGTTCTGTGTAGTTAAAAAAAACAACAAATTTAATACAATAACGAAAGAGCGTTTGGTAATTGGTGCAACAGTTATCAAACATCCTTGTCAAGCATTAAAGGTGTTTGATATTTCAACATTATCACTCAAACACCCTCATCGCTACGATAGGGGTGTTTGGTAATTAGTGCACCATCAATAGGCCATGATACATGATGAGTAATGATGTGTTCAATCTAGTGTAAGATTTCTATCAAGTTATAAATTTATATGTACACTCAAACTCGAAACTCGATAAATGTACTATTATTTTATATATATATATATATATATATATATATATATATATATATATATATATATATATATATATATATATATATATATATATATATATATATATATATATATATATATATATATATATATATATATATATGGGAGGTTAATGCAGATCAAGCTTAAAGTTGTAAAAATAAGATCAAATCTAAAAACCGCTAAAACATTTATAAATAACAATTTTAGCAATCATACACAAAAAAAAATATTTTAATACAAATTAACATTTTAGCAACTAATAACCAAATGATAAATGAGTTTGGATTAGTGATACATCCGATACATTACACTAATAAATATTTCAAAACCGACATACATACAAAACCCGATACACATTAAACTACTAATCAAAGTGTATCACCTAGGTTTCAGAATTTTAAAAGAAATCTATCGAAACTTTAACAATTTTAGTTGTAGTAAATAAAAAATTATTTTATTGTAAGGAGAGTATCTCTTGTCAAATTTTAGTTCGATCTCATTTTAACAACTTTAAGTATGATCTTATTTCGATCTAGATTATATATATATATATATATATATATATATATATATATATATATATATATAATGACATTATATAAGTAATGACATAATATTCGTTTATAGTGTGAAAAAAAGTCAATGTTTCATCTGCAACATAACCTCCATTATAGAACCTTCAGACTTGACTTTATTTCTGACATAAATTTTTAGCTTCTTCATGTATCTTTCAAATGGATACATCCACCTCAGGTAAACGGTACCACCTAGAACATGCCTCTTCGGGTAAATTCATAACCAAATGAATCATTAAATAAATAAATATATAAAAGCGGGAGGAAATATTTGCTCGAAAGAGCACATAATATCGATCTATTGATCTTTAGCTTTCAACATGTCATGAGACTTCATGCCCGTTATATTGCTACCATTATCAAGTCATCTGAAACAAATGTTAAATGATTCTAATATCTAGCATTTTTTAGCAACTCAACCATTATGCTAAGAAGCTATGAATATTCGTGTAGGGTAAGGAGGCACTTGTGAAGAACTTCAAAGAAATGAGATATGTAGTCCATCAAAAGAGTATCTGATGGTATGATTCAAACCACCAAGATACATGTATTTGCCAGTTAACAATACATCAAAAGAGTATTTTTCCTGTTAGCATTCATCATGATATGTTAACATTCATTAGTTAATATTTATCACTATACGTTAGCATTTATCAGTTAACATTCATCATGGTATGTCAACAATCGTAGTCAGATTTAACATTAACATATGTAGTAGTACTAGAACTATTAATTGGTACAAGCAGTATGGTTTGATAATAAGGGGGAGGTTGCATTTTCACATTTCATTATATTATATTAATAGCTCTTATACGTAACAACATCTTTTGAATGACACAAGAAGTTTTAGACCTAGTAGAGATTTGTGGTGGGGTAGCCATTGGATGCAAGGGGTTTCTGCTTGCCATTGGCTTTTGAGCATGTTGAAGAGTTTATGCAATGTGATTTATGTAAGAAAGAAAAAAGGTAGAGAGAGTGATCAGTTTTCTTAGTTAGACTATAGTCTCATATATTGACTTACGTATTGATCATGTTTCGACTTATGTTATGATTCGTATCATACCCAATAACTACACTTACGTTATTCATTATTGTTCATTTTCTTGAGGAAAATTGTAAGAAAAAGAATGAAATTGTGGTAAATGGTGTTAATTTATCTTTTGATTTTGTCTATCTTCCTATTGATTGTAAGTAAGTTTTTTATGAAACACCAAGATCAGATCGATGTTTATAATTAAGTGTTACCACATCCGAAAATATTCAAGGGATAATCGATATATGTGAAATTTCTCCATATTCAATCGAGTTTCATTATCGTATTTCTTAAAATGATATTGATAGTGTATATATGGAAGAACATATTTTGAATTACGCAAGTTCAAATACGAAAGTATCGACGATACATAATTAACTACCTTTACAACTTAAACACATTATTACTACCAAAATAATTTTTATAATGTATTAAAATACTAATTTTGTCAATAAAATAATCTATATATTTTTTAAAATTAATTTCATCAATTATATTTAAATTTAAAATTACTATTTAAATGGTACATAACATAGTTCATCAAACTTATAAAACTTTTATTTTTAGATACCGATAACTTATAATTTTTTATTTTAGATACGGATAATTTAAATGAGAAACAAATTGTGAAAAATAATTATAAAATACTCCTCAACATTTTATATCAAAATGACTTAGTTAGCGTGGATTTGGTAAACAAAAACTTATTACTCGTATTGAAAAAGTCTTATGGTTTAAACATAACATACCTTTCCCCCCAAACTGCTCGCCAACAAATCCTATTCCAAAACACCGTTAACCTTAATCCATAATGTACTTAAAATTTCAAGTTTATGTTACTCAAACACTCAAAATCAGGTCATTTCGATGGATTTTGTGTTCATGAGACAACAAATTAATGATACGGTTGCCCAATGTCATTGGCATATGAGATCACACGCTAACACAAATAGAAACTATATATATGTATGATGTACATATAATATTACAATATGGCTTACAAAGTTAAGAGTACAAAAATTGGCTTAACAAGTTTGAAGAACCTACAAGTAATGAATGTCGTGACTTATGTTATAAGTCACTAAAGGGGGCGTTGATTTGCAATGAAATAAAACAAATATCTTTTATTTAGTTTTAAATGGGATTTGATCTAATTTTGGAGATAATAATAAGTAGCTCCTTATTTAATGATTAGGTCATTATTCATTCTTAATAGTTAATCACTAATCAAAATTAGAAAAACAAAACTTCTCTTCCCTACTCCTAGACCTATTCGGCTAGCCCTAATACCAAGGAGAAATCCTTGGTTTGTGCTGCCTTGAATTTCGTGTTCTTGTTTGATTATTGGCAAAGTCACGTGCGAGATTGTAGTATCAAATAAAGCACCCAAGAGCTTCACTAAAAGAGTTAGTGTGGATACAATTAGAGATTGAATCACTTTGATTCAATTGGTGTTTTGCTATTGGTTATTATTGGATTGAAGATATAGGGTTAGTGTCCCGAGGATCAATCCTTTCCTGTTCATCTGAAAACAATGTATGCTTCCTTTACGTTTATGTTTTGTTTGTTAATTATTAATGTTGTAAATAATTGCTATAGGTATATGTTAGAATTTTCAAAATGGTTCGGTGGTAACACCCAAATTCCATGCATCTTTTGATGCTAACCGAACCCTTCCCAAAAGATCCGACTTCAATCAATGATCACCTGTATATGTTAGAATTAAATTTAGTTATATATATACATCCAAAAATTATATGATATAATTTTGTTTGATGGATTTTACATTTGAATAATGATCGTTATTTTATGTTGAACTATATACAACTGTTCCGCATTATTAACTATTGTTGTTAGTTGAAACTTTTAATTGTACGTGTATACATGATGTGTGTCGTGTTGTATAATTCCTACGGTCTGTACATACACAAATACACCATCCTCGTGTCAAACACTCCGAAAGTATCGATGATACATAATTAACTACTTTTACAACAGACATTTTTACTACCAAAATAATTTTTATAATTTATTAAATTATGATTTTTGACAATAAACTAATAATATGTTTCTTAAATTAATTTTAACAATTATATATAAATTTGAAATTACTGTTTACATAGAATATACTTTTAGCGACTACATGTGTGTCGCTAAAGATATATACACATTATACAATTTTTATTTAATCATCTTTTAATTCTTTAAAAAAATTATATAATCTGAAAATTTATTGTTAAATTCATATATAGTTTTACCGGCAAGACGTGTCGTTATTAAAGATTTTGGCGGGCTAAATTCTTTTTGGCAAGCTTGATTGATTTTATTTTTATTGTAAAAATCTATACTACATATAATAGAAAAATGGTCAAACCTTGAAAAGTGAAAAGTTGAAAGTCAAAGGTGAGAGAATTGTATTGTGTAATTAATACTTTTATTAAAATACCACATTACTTAAAAGTACATTAATTTATTCACATTGTACAACCAATTAAAAGAATAGCTGAACACCCCGCCTTATCTCGACCACAATATTGTCCGCTTTGCTGTAGGCTCACGGCTTTGTTTTTATGGCCTTATTTGAAGACTTCCGTGCGGTCACCCAAGCCGATTACTCACGAGCACGCTTAATCGCCAGCCTCCTAAGAACTCCACCATGATGACCACAAAACGCGTTGTGTCATCAGAAGGCGAATGTTATCTTATGAGCCCAAGATCTCCTGTGCCACGCCGATGGGGATTGCCTGGGTGTCACAATCACCCCCTTAGGACTCATCGCCCTCGATGAGGTTTGCCCCACCATCCCGAACGGCTCGAGAGTGGCTCGATACCACTTGTAACACCCCGCCTTATCTCGACCACAATATTGTCCGCTGTTCGTAGGTTCACGACTTTGTTTTGTGGCTCATTTGAAGACTTCCCGCAGTCACCCAAGCCAAGACTACTCACATGAAAGCACGCTTAAGCGCCAGTTCCTAAGAACTCCATCCGCAGATGAACACAAAACGCTGTGTCATTGTAAAGCGAATGTTATCTTATGAGCCAAAGATCTCCGCGCCACACCGATGGGATTTGGCTAGGGTGTCACAATAAGCTACAAAATTAAAAACAACCAATTAAAACACCCCTTACTAAAAAGTACAATAAAATTTTCATAATGTACAATTTAAACAAGCTACACATAATTCTAAATATAAAATAATTAAACACACTAATTAATGTTATTTTTAAAACACCCTAAAATGAAAAGTATATGTTGTTATACACATTATACAAATTAATAAAACACAAAGCTTCATACAAGATAACAAGTTGATGGTACATATAGTATTGAAAATCGGATCGACCAGCGGGTTCAACTAGGAAACCAATGTCGCCACCGCCCGCCTAACCAATAAACCCATCCGAAAATGAACTAGAGGACCCATGAAACCGATACAACCGGTGAATGGTCTCATCGAGATCCATTTCTCAGTTAATCGTCACATGGTACCCACCGCCGCAACTTGTGGTATCCCGCTATACTATATAAAGGAAAAACCAAAAAGTAAAAAGTGAAAATTTGAAACTATTAATATATATCGAAAACCGGTCGACCCGACGCTTCAAACCGGTGGGTTGAATTATTTAATTTGACCCGCTTGACCCAACCCGTCGGGTTGACTCGGTTAAATCGACCCTTTTCGACGGAACAGGTCAACTGTTGAACCACCCCGGCCGAATCCAAGTTTCAAAACATTATGTTTAATCCCCAAATCTTCAAACTTTTATTATTTTTGTTTAGAACCCATAAACATTCTTTTAACACAAAACGATCTGTCGCTATATAAATATATTATATATATAAGTTTTTCTTAAAAAACGATTATAATTTTTTACAATTAAGAGAAAATATGTGCTCGTTAGTGCACATTTAACTTTTCAATAGGCTAAATACGCCCATTTAAAAAAAAGACGGGGCTAAATGTGCCAAAATCTTTTACAAAATAGCCTAAATTAGCCAATTTTTTAAATTTTGGGCTAATCACATTCATGATAATTTTGGTACTTGCGTTCTTTTTAACAACGGCACCATTAATCCCATCCTTGTTAGTTTTTACGCGACAAGTAACTTGTGTTGTTAGTTTTTATCTCATAACTGATGTAATATTTACTTTCATTTTCATTAAATGTTTTTATATGTTGTTTGATAGATGTTAAGAGTTTTATCTAGACTTTAGTTATCGTATAGTACAACCGTTTGCAATTACATTTTCATCGGTTCACGTTCTATTTTAAACGCTACACAAAACACTCACCACAATATCACAAATCATTAATTATCTGGCGCTAGAAACCGCTGCCGCTAGGCACGGGTACTCGTCTAGTATATATAATAGCTCAAAAGATTTGTTATTTTATACTACTTTTAGCCACACTTTTAGCCACGACATGTGTCGTCGCTAAAGTATGGGTCCCATGATCAAACTTATATATAAAATCAGTGTTGAAAATGTGGGTCGCATATACTTTTAGCGACGACAAGCGTCATTGCTAAAGTATGGTCGTTTTGAATAGTGTGTTAAAAGAAAGATAGAATGCTCACAAGATGCACACAATGTGTAATTTTAAATAAAATATTATTTAAAATTGAATATAAAGAATAAATATTAAACTAATCTGATCATGTATCTTACAAAGAGACACCCGAGAATCGAAAGATATATATAAACGAATGGCTATAGGAATGGGTACCTAATGACATCGTAAGATATCTCCCCGAAATGAATTGGGGCTTTTGAATTTACCTTTGTTTCATTATCAACTTTAGGTAAATAATAAGTTTTGCTTTGTAAGATAATAGTATATACATTATTAATATAACTATTGAGCGGGCAACAAAGAACCCCAAAACACAGAAGCTTTAATAAATGCCAACTTTCGCAAGTTGGCAAAAATAATTTACGAGGTTTGGGTGCCGTTGCAAAGTAAGTCAAGTTGGCACAAATAGTCCTTAAGGTTTAAGTGTCGCAGTAAGTCCTTTATAGCAATTTGGCAAACAAAAGCAATCCCACCAGATCGCGCGGTTTCCACACTCGTTATTTAGTATGAATGAAGACTTACGTGGCTAGGTAGATATTCTGCTGCACGCTATGTACGAGTAATAAAAAACTATATGAACTCAGTTTTTGCATTACATAGTTGTGATATGTTTATAGCGTGCTTTATTTGCTTGTACAGTTGAGTGTCTTAATCATTTTTGAAAATGTGCAATTTACCTCCCTATACATAAGGTTCTAATTTACACGACTGCTTTATTTTTTAAAATAAAAAGGTAAAAACTATAAACATTATACACACATTTATTTTTTTATTTTTTTGTTAAAAAGGTTACCTCGGTAAACTTATACGTACTCTTTAATAAACTCATTATGCTATTATATTATATTTATTGTATGTTCACTTTTATGTATATTATACTTATCCAAGATTATCATCACAATCGTAATTTTGGATATTTTCTCAAATCGTGTATGCTATTTTTTGTATAGAGTATTTCGACCCTATTGATGCCTGTGTATCACGGAATCTTTATCAGGATAATTTAAAAAGAACGCTTAGTTTTCTAGCACAAGAATAATAAGCAGACAAAAAAAAAAAAAAAAAAAAAAAAAAATGTATATGTTTTTCATATGTTAGAAGAGACAAATGCATATGTTAATGTGGCAGTTAAAGTTGGTTATAAACAAACAGTCAAAACTGTTATCCAACAGTCACATTGACTAAGAAAAGAAGGAAAAAATGGGTAAGTTATTTGGAGCACCAAATATACCATTTGGGTCGGGGTACTGCCCCGAACTCCGATCGGGTCATTTCCCCTTAGACCACAACGAAGGGTGGTCTCCCTTCGACCCACGGATGCTCACCTGGGAGCGTATAACAACCCGTAAAATTTCGGATTATTATAATAATATTTATCACGTCAGAAAATTCAAATCAATTATTTTCTGACAAAATGCCAATATCTAAAATTTAAAACTGAGAGGTCATCTCGTTTCCTTATAAATAAGACTCCGCTTGTCCGCTAAGTATCCGTATAATAAATGTGAAATTTATTATTATCCCAGTTAAAATGAAAGCATACATAAGCTTAATCCATTAGTTATTCCAAGATACCGCAAGCAAAGAGCATACAAAACTAAAAATAAATACCGAGATAAGAGAAAATACACTTTTATCAATCACTAATAATTTACGGAAGAAAACGAAGTTATCTCGTGAATTAAAAAGTCACAGACCGCACGCATACCGACACCAAATTAATAACGACAAACAATTATAATCAAATTTCAACGTAATAAGAATGTCATATTATTACATTTAAGAAATCGCTTCCAAATATATATTTTCTATATTCTTCTGCACCGGAAGGTACGCTTACTCAAGAATTCGACAAAACACGGTACAATTTATATCCGTGTCTAATATTATAACAAAACAAAACAAATCTACACCTACTCCACCTTATATTTCTTTCTTCTTCATCTTTCCCTTTTTCGCTTCTATCCAAAACCGCATAGAACCAAAAGTTTCTTCCTACCCTTCCTGAAAAGATCACCATGATACATCACCTCAAAATAGAAACCACCTAATCTACCCTAACTATCACAAGGGACACTACGCAGCTATGAATGGAGATGGAAGCCAAGTAGAGTGAAACACTACGATCAAGGTCAAAGGTGGATTCAAGACCATCCCTTTGTACATCTATAAAAGGTTGGTTCTTCATAAGTCTCCATCCATTCCTCAAAATAAAATCCAAATTAGGGTTCTAAGAATTAGGGTTCATATCAAAACAAAGGGGTTTTCAAAATTAGCTTGGGGGTTTTGTCAATTGAAGCATGAGGAAGGTTGTGCAAGAGGTTAATTGCTCCAGTTCATCTCGAGTCTCTCCAGTTGAAGCCATTCGTGTTCGGTCCTTCAACCCACTCGACCCATCATTTCTAGTTGTAAGGAATCATTGTTTTTATTTTAAAATCTCGTGTTAAGTATATTTAAAGTGAATTGATTTTTTTAAGAACCGAATGAAATAAAAATGTTGATAAAATGGATATGAAATTTTGTTAACTGTTGTTGTTGTTGATGTGTTATGAGTGGTAAGACATAAGCAAGCTCACATTAGGAACTTGTAGTGGCTCATTCAAACCTTATCAGCCTATTTTCGTTGGCTTATTAGTAGGCTATCCGACTCATGTTCAAGTCTTTTCCGTGCTAAATTGATGTTTCTGTCGACTTATATACATGCTTAATACGGTAGCTTATTTGTGGTTTTACCTCGGTCGAGGTCAAATTCCCTCGGCAAGTGTTTGTTTTGCGTGTTCGTGTACAACTTGTACAGCCATCAAAGTACCCCACGAAGGGAGTGATGGGTATCATGTCTTGCCTCGAGTCGGGTTGTACCCGATTAACATGGGGAAAGTCATAGCCTTTTGTGTCGCTCAGGTGCTCGCGTAATTGTTATTTTTACTAGTCCCATGACTTGTCATACCCTTGATTGTTCCTGTTTTAGTGCACAAGTAGTTTCTCTTGTGTTAGTTACTCAAACAAAATGATGTCTTGAAGTTCTTAGTGTATTAGAGCTTATTGTCTTGTTGGGAGAGTTTTATTTGTTACTTACTTTTCCTCTTTTACCACAATTACAAACTCAAACATAGTCAATAATATAGCTTGGGTCATATTTGGATGTGGTATGGGTTCAAAAACCCACTTTGGTCGCACACAGTGGCGTATTTGGTTTGATAGCTCCACTATAGGCTAGTTAACAATCACAAAATAAAGAGGTAATGAATTGTTTGTGCTTTAATTTTCCTTGCGTCAAGACTCCCTTCCAAGCCAAAAATGATGTGTTGTCCTTTGTTTAAAGTTGTCACCAAATACCAATTTCATAACATAAGAACTCATGTGCTAAATGTCTAAACTGTTTAAATTATTAAAGTACAATGATGTGTATGTCTTGTTTAAAAGAAAAAAAAAAATAGTTTCTTTTCCGTTAACCACTCAAACACAAAGTAAAATGAATTTGATTTTTGGACTTGCTGGTGTATCCCATTTTGGACTGAATTTGGCAGTGGACTAAGCCCACTCCAAACATGTGTTATAGTATTTTGTGATATAGCTGGTGTGTTAGCCCATACGAAGCCCAAATTAACGTCCGAACATCTTACTTGATTCCGGTTTCTCCCACTTATTCCACGACTATTTTTCCGGCTTAATTCAATCTATTCAATTTCAAACTATGCGACTTGTTTTATAAACGGAATTCTAAAATGTAATTTTTACAATCAAAACTAAGTATACTCATCAAATAAAACTATACACTATTATACATATTTAAAACTTATTGAAAACTAATTTAACCTTTTAGTTGTTAGTTAAAATTTTCTATTTTTGCTATCTAAGCTTAACGAGGACACAATTTAACTATAAAAACTCATTCAAGTTTACAAAGCAATATAAAACGGTTTGACTTTGTCATTTATCACCTCGGGCAAACAAAAACCTATACCCGGATCATGTCCAACTTTTGTCAAAATATATTCCACTATTATGTTTTTATCAAACTTATTATATAGTAATCATAAGTTGTATTCATAACTTACACCCATCTAGTAAACTAATACTTAAACTTGTTAAAAACTTTATTATATATGAAGATATACATGCATGACCATTTAGTAAATGTATACCTTTGGTTATAATAATTCATAACCCGCTAACGTCTAATGTCATATTAAATTATTTTCGTACATCACCATTCGGATATCATCAAACCGAAGTCTCGTTCATCCTTGATATCTTTTCTGCGTGTACTCTTCCAAGTATTATCATTGGTCATCATTAAACCATAGTCGAAATTCTTTCTTCAAGATCCCTTCCATGTCATACCCTCATAAGCCGAAATCCACCCAAATCTTTGTAAACTGTTTTTGATGCCACGTAAACAACAACAACAACAACAACAACAACATTTAAAAATTTATAAAGCTACTTAAACTTTATCGAGTCTTAAACATGAGTAAAGACTAAATTGTCAGACACTAGGGTCGCGGTCGGAGCCGTGCACTATCACTCCTTGATTTAATTCCTTTAGACTTCCTATTGCACATTGCCAAGTAGTTTCATAGCCCTACTTTTAATCTGCTTTATACTTGTTTTGGGGAAGATACATGTTCATTTTACTTAAATCATTTTACTTGTGCAATCCATGCATACTATGCTTTTACATGTTTAAAATTTTTATCATGCATAGATGTTTTATAAAGCATACCAAAATGTTTGACCTAGAATATTACGCAGCTTAGCCTAAGTCCTCAGATCCCAAATTGCCCTCTTCATGAACCGTCAATTTCTGCTGGGAAGAGCGAATGTTATAAATAGATCTATTGAGGGTGACTCCTCTGTTCGGTTGACCCCGCTTGGGTCAAGGCGAAACATATAGCATGTCGGGACCGAGTGTATTGGGATAAACACTCGCCATGGGCTCCTTATTTGTATGACTTCTTTGTGCATACAAGAACCGTCGTAGTTTCGTTGCATGAACTTAGTGCTAGCGTAATAGATTCAATATATGACATTATATTCGTTGTAATGTACATATACCCTACTTATGGTCCACTAATGAAATCTCTTTTGAAACTTTTATGAATTGAAACCATAAACTTTATGACATTATGCAAGACTTAATGATCATCAACAACCAAATTTGAAATAGTGTATTGAAATCCTTTTTAAATAAACCTATGAACTCACTAGCGTAGTTGACCCTTTAGCATGTATCTTCAGGTTTTGAAGCTATAGCTTATCTTTAGAGGCGCAAGGCAAAGGCATGGCATGGTCATAGACGACTCTGATTTATGTATTGGGACCACTTATTTATAATGGGCCATTTTCCGCACTAATCAATAATGTAAACATTGTTTTTAAGAATGAATAAAAGTTTATTTATGAAAAAAACCAATTGTTCTATGCTTATGTTGTGATACCAATTTAGTAGCACCCCAATACCTGTATGCTTCCGCTGAGTCATTTTTGGGGGTGTTACAGAGCGGGACCCCAGCAAGGGGCGCTGCCCTTTGATCCTTGTATCTTTGTTGTGGTGGAAACATATTAGCTCAAACGAGTGTGAACTACACACTTCCCTAACTCGTATCCGAGCATAATATGAAATCCCATTAGTCACATAGTAAATCACAATTATCTAAAATAGTCGATGCCACTAAAATCACAAATAAATTCCCCCCATTTAAGTGTAATCCTTGATATACTAATATAAAACAAACATAATGAAACAAATAAATGCATAAATGAAAATGTCTTGCGATTAAATTTTTATCGTAGTATAATACACATTTCAAATACTCGAAAATCGGGTGTCGTAACGATTGAACACGTCAATTCATTTGAATACATGACGATACTATACACATAAGTTTCTACAACACTCTATTATTTTTACTTGACACTATTACAAGCCATGTGTCCTTATCCATTAATGAACATATAGAAAGCCAAGTCCAAGGTTCTTGAGGCGGCAAAACTTCATGTTCCACAGGTGGTTCTTTTAGTCTTGCAACTGCATTTTCAATTTTTCAAAAGAACCATTCACAAGATATTCTTCAACCTAATCATCACTTGCAACTCTGAACAAATACCTTGGGAAAATAAACACATGTCTTCCAATCTTTAACTATGAGCTTTACATATTGAATTCAGCTTCTAACGTTGTATTAGAAAGGAATTGGGTATCTCAAAGCTAGTAGATTTAGATGAACTTTAATCCCATCCCAATTAATGACTTAATTACTAAGTCCCTAGCTAATCTCATTCGTCAAGTGATCAAATAGATTATGTTGCGACTGAACAAACTCTATAGATATCACAATGATAAAAATTGGTGTTATCGGTTTCGGCCATATTTGAATCTCATATATCAAGTTTCTTAGCCATTCTGCTTCTTTACCGGTAGCAACCAATGCTATAAACTCAGATTATATAGTAGAACTTGTAATAACCTAGTTTTCTTTTATTATTTTCGTCATATATTTAAACCTAAAAACGCCTCAAATTAAAATTTGAAACTTGTTAAACGCGACGTTGAGAGAACTTGTTTACGAATTATAAATACTACACAATTTAATCTATAGTTAATCTATGATATGAAGTATATATTTTATTTTAACCTAAGTTAAATAAATAAATTTCCTAGACCCTTTTTATTTTAATTTTGTGCATTACTTACTTAACTATAAGGTGTCTAAATACAAAAAAGAAAAAAATAAATAAAAAGGAAAGAATCTCCCCTTTTACTGTAAATATTCGGCCATTAAGTTTGTTCCCCCCATATTTTTTTATATCCGGTTCTTCACTCTCCAACCCTAATCGACATTCAAAAAAAAAAAAAAAAAAAAAAAGATCGGCATTCCCTTTCATCTCCTTCAAAACCGAATTTTTGTCCCTCCCCTAAACCCTAGCCGTCTCTTGCCCTCACACACACCATTCTCTCTTGATTCGTGGCTGCTAAACAAGAAGAATACGTGATTTTTGAAGCTAGGAAACTTGGGTAAATTGTTGGTGAAGATTGGATAGCGTACGATTGGTGTTGGTGATTGTTTTGGCTCGTTAATTGCTTTGCTAGTCGATTTGGTACAAAATCTTTTACTCTTTAATTCACGCCTCATATGATATCGAGAATATGTATAAAACATATAATTATTGGCTTAAAATGGTGTTTGATAAGTATTTGTAAAAAGGCTTAAATAAGTATGCATGAAAGTAATTTGAAACCCTAGTTATAAGTATGAATTTGGTGAATTGGTTTCATGATTAATTATGAGATTGGATGGGGAATTGTATGAGATGGATGGTTAGACTTTTATTTCTTTGATTTATTGATATTTGATGATGGTTGCCTTGTGGATATGATTTGGTGGATGATGGATAGGTTTACAACATGTTTAGGACTTGTTATTAGCTTTCTACATGAAATTATGGACTTATAATATGTTAAATGCTTGCTATTATGCTTCATTAGTTAAATTGATGACACCTCTGTAAAATTCATGCTATTAGACCCTAAATATGATGTATGATGAGTTTTGTGATGTTTGGCATACTTAAGAGATGATTGGTGACTTGTTTGTTTCTTGGTTACGATTGCTTGTTAAGCTGTCCAGAATTTAGGTTGGATTCATCTAGGTGTTAACTGATGATACTTGCATGTTATTGGAGCCTAAATTGTAGTAATTTGAAATAGCTTTCTGGAAATGTAAGCCTTGTAGCATTTTCATACCTGGAAGTATGATTTTTACATTTTTGGAGTTAAAGTGTTTGAATCTGAATTTCTGATTTTAAATTTGTGATGTATTATTTGATTTTTAGTATTAAATCCATGAGGTTCTGGAACTTTTCCTTTGGTGGTTATGATTTTTATATATTGTGTGACACTTGTAATTTTTGGTTTGATGTATGGAGTAGGTTGAGTTTGTTTGTCGGGGCTATACTTTTGGTGTGTGTAATTCTGGATAAGTTCTGGACAGGTCTGGACTTATGATTTTCCATAGGCCAATTGACCTGGAAATAAAATCTCCCAATTTTTGGAGAGTCTCTTAACTCATATGGGAACCCTTCAGAATTTCCTTGATTTTATTTGAGCTAAGTAAGTATTTTATAAAAATCACTAAAGTCTGGTTCAGATTCGAAATACTAAAAGACAGAAATTTATGAACTTGAAACTAAGTATAAATGGGAGATAAGTTTAGCATGATTTATAAATGGAACACACATGTGATTTATGATATGTCCTAATGTAGATTTAGTTAAGCGGGGACGTTGAGCTTGCTTGTGTGCCTTACTCTTACGTACACACATTTGAGGTACATATATTCTGTCATTTCAGTAATGACACTTCTTTTCTCTCATGACTCTTGTCCATTTTGATATTCGATTCGTATTCTCCTTGGTTTGATTTGTTATAATCCATTTGATATGATTCATTTTGGTATGATCCTCTGATTTGATATTCGCTAAGTTATTCGTTTGATATGTTATCCGTTTGAGATCCCTTATTGATATGATTCCATTATATGATCAGTTTGATATGATATGATTTGTTTTGTTTGGTTTCCCAAGCTAACTAGCCATGGAGGCACCATGGCCATGTCATTGATGCACCAATGGTATGACACTATCTGGGGCAGTGTGATTAGTCCCCGGCGATATTTTATGATATGATTATAATATTTGTGCACTTGGCCATTATGATTACGTATGTACGGCCTCGGCATTGGCATATGTATATTTGATTTGTTTTGCGAGGAGCGATGGATGCATCCTAGGTACTCGATTCTGTTTGGTGATGTGGTGCGTGTGCAATACACCCCTCACATTTGGGAGTTAGCTACTCCATTTGGTACTTGAGAGGTCTCCTCCTTGTGCACTTATGATTTGTGATTTGATATGATTTGGCAGATATGGGTTATGATATGTGATTTGTTAGATTTGGCTATTGGAGTATCTCCTTTAGTATTAGGTGCTCGTGGCAACATTCTGATTTTGGTTATTATGTGACTATCTGATATTCTGATTCATTCGTTTACTATGCCTATTCAGTCATTCAGTTGACTACTTATTCACTCAGTATTCTTATGTGATTCGTTTGACTATCGGACTCATGCTTCAATTCATTTGGTTATTATACTCAGTCTTCGATTCATTTGATTTACTATGCTTTCACTCCAATTCGGTTGACTGCCAAACTTATACTTCAGACTATCACTTCATCCGTTTACCGAGCTATTATATGATTATTGGATTCATGTGTTGACTATGCTATTATATGATTATTTGATCCATCTGTTTACCATGATGTTATATGATTACATGATTTCTTTGTCTACTATGTTATTATGTGGTTACCTAATTCATCTGTTATCATGCTAATATCTGATTATCTGCTTATCATGCTATTATGTGACTATTTGATTCGTCTGGTTGCCGTGCTAGTATGTAATCATTTGATTTATCCGTTTATCATGCTATACTCTTGTTCAGTTAATTTATTTAATTATGATGTTCGTTCAGTAATTCTACCTGATACATGTGACTAACATGCTTATACTTCAGTTGGTATTTTCGCTTGTTATGTAATTGTTGCTTACCTGACTTGTGTGATTGCCATGCTTACATTCTATTCAGTTGCCCCATCAGCTTATAGATTTCAGCTTAGCTTATGTATATCTGATTATCTGATTTGTTTGTTTTGCCATATTCATGTTTAGTTGATCCGCTGACTGATATGCTTTTACACTATTGATTGCTTGATTTAATTATGATATTGTTCCTCAACTCCTATGCGATTATGTTTCGATAGTTGTATGTTTGGTTATTTACATGTGCTTATATTTGTTCAATGATTCGCTGCTTTACCTTGCTTTACTTTTCTTTGATTTCTGTTCCTTCTGGATATCTGTTAATATTGTGTTCTACAGGTTCGTCATTGACTCATAGACTCATTGTGCTCATTCGTTACGATTTTGTTATCATTCTCCTATGATTCATTTTTGTATTTTGATTATGTTTAGCTTTTGTTTTGTTATATCTGTTCACTGGGCTTTTTAAGCTCAGCCGCATTTCTTTTCCATGCGGCAGGTACCAAGTGGGATGCTGGGCTTTGATGGGCTGAGAGTAGGAGCTTTTGAGTGAACCGACCCTAGTTTCCCTTATTATTTTGGACTCATTTGGAACAACATTTGTTTCGATATTTCATTTCTTTTGACATGTTGGATCTTGTATTTCTTTCGAAGTCATTCGTTTATATGACTTGGTATTTTATTTTATAAGACTTCCGCTTGCATTTTTATTAGTATGTTCTGATATGATTCCATAATGTGGCATTCGGACCCTTGTCGGGTTGGGGTGTTACAGAACTAGTTATGCATGTTTGCTTCTTGGAAGCCCATGAAATGGAACCCCCCCAAGCAAGAACACCCAACCACTAGTAAAAGATGAATATTCTGCATGATTTATCAAACTAGCATCAGTGTAACCTTCTAAGAGAGAAGGATGTCCAGAATAATAGAAACCATAATTCATAGTACGTTTTTAAGTACTTGAATACGCTTGTTATTGCAAGCTAATGTTGTCTACTAGGATTACTAGTGAACCTACTCAATCTTCCAACTGCATTAGCAATATCAGGTCAAGTGCTCGTCATAGCATACATCAAGCTGCCAATGGATTTTAAGTATTCGAATGAGCTACGGGTTTACTAGAATTTGCGAGAGGTTTGTCAGTTGGATCCATAGGAGTATTGACTTTAGAACAATTATCACGATTAAACTTCTTTAGAATTTTCTATATAATGAGATTGTGTAATTACAATTCCCTTGTTCACTAGTTTAATCTTTATACCAAGAATTACATCAACTTCTCCCATGTCCTTAGTTTTATCAACTACATTTTGGTCTGTGCCAAAAATCAACATGTCATCTACATATAGACAAATGATAACACTTTTACCAGATGCATCAAATTTGCTATATATAGACTTGTCAAATTGGTTTAGTACAAAACCACTAGACAACACAACCTCATCAAACTTTTAATGCCACTTCTTAGGTGCTTGTTTTAGCCCATACAATGACTTAATTAACTTACATACCTTATGCTCATTACTTGGAATAAAAAATCCTTTCGGTTGCTTCATATGCACTTCTTTTTCTAAATCACCCTTTAAAAATGTTTTTTTGACATCCATTTGATGGACCACTAGATTGTGAATATCTGCCAAAGCTATCAACAATCTAATAGTAGTGATACAACAACTGGTGCGTAGGTATCAAAGTAATCAATCCCTTCTTTATGTCTAAATCCTTGGATTACCAATCGAGCTTTAAACTGACTTGTAATCTTTTCCAAGGACTTTCACCTTCTTTTTAAAGATCCATTTATAATATAAAGGTTTGCAACCTGGTGGTAAATCATATAAGACCCATGTATTATTTTCCATAATAGAATCAATCTCACCATCAATTGCTTCTTTCCAAAAATCAACATCTCAAGATTGCATAGCTTCATCATAGGTTCTTGGATCCTCCTGTATACCATCACAGTAAGAGTATTGAGATTCAATTTGATCTTTTGATCCCTCAACCAAATATAGTTGAAAATAAGAACCATATAATTTAGCTTTTCTAGCTCTTTTACTTTTACAAGGTTCAGGTTTCTCACTTGGTAAATCCTTTAAAGGATCATCCCTTTGATATTCATCCGAATTTGGTATAATATCCTTTGGTCTAGGGATTGAAGAAAAACGATTTACATCAAATATTGCATCCCTTTATTCTATAATTGTGTTAATATAAACAGAGTCATTAGGATCTATAATATAAAATCTATATGCCTTGGAATTCTGATAACGCTACACGCGTCGTTCGGGGTCAAGGAAACTTCCTTTTCTTCGAGCAAGTTTTATAACACCCTAGACAGTGAACCTAATCGTTGTAGTGTAGTAATTAGGGTAAGCCACGGGTATTGATATCGTTCTCTAGGGGAATAGGACTGCTAGTAAGGAGTTACTACGCTATGGTTAAGGTTGAGGAAGATTATTTTTGTATTTTTATATTTTATGAAATGGAAAGGTACGAATCTCGTGTATTGGATTTGGGGGTTGGTATTTCACCGATTACTCTACTATTATCTAATTATCTAAACTAAGGTTGTGGGAGTCTATGTCTAATTAATGTGTGCTCGTATGATAGTTTAAAGATGTGTTTACTTAGGTTGTACTACTCCTTAATTATCTCCTATTGATGGTTGAGTTGTCACGTCCTTATTCTTAGTTGCGTTGTGTGTCTAAAGTTGTAGGGTATCGTTTCTCCCAACTCTTTGAACTTACCAAAGGGTCTCGTCTACAAAACCCACTAGGGATAATAAACTCTTACTCTAAGGCACTCTTTGGATGGTTTAGCTTACAACTACTCGTAATTATATTCTAAGGTTCACAAAGATGAATCAAGCATTAAGTACACAACGAATGACCTATCGCATTACTAGATCATTAATCAACTAAGATAAGAAACAACCAATCAATATTCAATAATTAAGTTTCATACTTCCTAAGCAAACACACAAATAAATTAGCGGACATGGAGAACATGCAAGCATACACACAAATAATCAAAGACATAATTGAATTAATGAAGTAAATACTTATCTTGATTTAAGATAGGGTTTAAAACCCTAAAATCTTGTAAAAGACACCTTAGGTTCGGTTTTAGGTTTTCACCCAAAAGACTCTCCCTAAAGCGAAAAATTCGGATTCTATATATAAGATTACATATGCGGCGCCACCTTATGTTTCGTGGCGCCGTCGTGTCGCCGTCATTAGGGTTTCGTCTTGGCACGTTAACCTTGCGGCGGCGTCACACCTATGTCCGTGACGCCGTCCCTTCGACTTCGGCGTCGTCGGATTGCATCTAGGCCGTCCGAGTGACGGCCTACTCTTTACAAGCGGACGAGTCACTTGAAAATACGAGTTTTGGGTTACGAACCGCACAAAATCCTCGGACGGCGCCGCACTTTTGGCCGTCGCCGCCTAATTCGGCGGTTGTGAGTGTCTCGATTTTGACTTTGGCCATTTTCTTCATATATTCGCGCCTTTTCGTCCAAATAAGTGCCATTCCAGCATTTTGGCTTCAAGAGACCTAAAAGTGAAAAGGAACGATATTAAGCAATAACGGATACAAAGTGATCAAATAAGGACTAAAATGACCCTCAAAATGGTACCTTTTAAAACCTTATCAAATATCCCTACACTTGTTATTTGCTTGTCCTCAAGCAAATGTGCTTTAACCAATTAATTTATAAGTTGGGGTCATGAAGCATTAATTCAAGCGGTCCACAACACATATAAGCCCCAAAAGTCATAACAAGCACGGAATTACATACTAGCACCTCACATGGGGTGTTTGGATACTCACATCTCTCTGGGTGTATATATGAAATATAACAAATAGGAAATGGAAGATAAACACTCATTTACGGTCCTAGTACATAGATTACCATAGGCTTGAGAATAGATCAAACCTCCATCGCTTTGGCGTAAGCACCTAGGAAAGACTATCAAAGAGGTCTTTTAAAGGGTTGTAATGTTAGGCTACGGTAGGAAACAAAGGTTTTGGTGGGATAGGCTATTTAGTGGTGGCAAGTCAAGAATCTCTATGTTAAATGCATCTGAAGAATGGCGTTGCTAAGCCAAGACTCGACACTCTAAACTCTAGATAACTGAAATAAACAAACATAAATTCAAAGATAGATGTAGGATGGTAGCCCGTCTTTTTTTTTTTTTTTTTTTTTTTTTTTTTTTTACACTCTATTTTTTCTTCTTTCTTTTATATTTTTTTCGATTTTTTTTTTTTTTTTTTTTTTTTTTTTTTTTTTTTTTTTTTTTTTTACACTTTTACTCTACCATCCTCTACGATAACATCAAAATACTAGGGATTTATAGGCATATCCCTACACTTGAGTTTTATTATTCTAACACTAATTTGACCCGAATTGAAAAGATCAAAACACTTGGGGTACATTATTATGCAAACAAAGGAATTTGAATTTAACGTTCCCTTCCGTTATTTCATAAACTTTAACTTTTCCCATGAATCCCAATCGTCCCAAATCGTATACAAAGGATATGACTCGACTTAGCAACTTATGCAAGCAACTAGATAATTGAACTAAGGGTTTAGGGTGATAACAAACATTTGCACTTAAAGTGAGTGCATAAGGGGTAGGCTAAAGGCGATTTGGGTGTATATTTGGGGTGGGGTGTAAACAATGCTCTTCATTGATATTCCTAAAACCGAAACATCACGAGAACCGCGAAAAGGATAGGCTCGGGGTTAACTAGGGTATCGTGTACTAAAGATGAGTACAACGCAAAAGGTGTGGGGAATTACTCAACCGATATGGAAGAAGTAATTATATTACGGTATCAAACAAGGGTTATCCTAATGCCTCTTATCATTTAGTTATTCCTAACTACACAAGTGTAGCCTCACTTGCGATCTCGGAATGCATCACAAAACAAGTTCTAGAATCTAATATACTACCGGTTCACACTCTAAGCATTGAAGATGAATGCTTTTAATTCCTACTAATCTAAGGGCGATCCTCGCATTTTGGTGGAATTTGGGTGGTAAAGGGTTTTGTGCTAGTCATGCAACTTCCTATCCATGAGACGCTTTTGTTAAGACTAATGGCCCACTCCTATATGTCATAAAAATTTTAAATTTGGTGCCAAAATTACCCTAACCGAAATTTCCTCATGGTTTATTACACAATCACAATTGGACAAAGCAAATAGTCAAGGATAAGCATAGTTTCAAAGTTCCGTTTTATTTTCCCTCCTACACTTAAACCGAACATTGTCCCCAATGTTCCCCGAAAGTATCAAAGTTATGATAATGGAAGGTAATTAAAACGAAGAAACTAATACTCCCCGATTAGCTTGGTAGATCCGTGTAAAGTGGTGGTTAAATCCTTTTCAAGAAGAATTATTGCGTGAAAAGCTCCTTCCAATCTTATGTAACTTCTTCGACAAACTAAACACCGCAAACTTGAAGAAAACAAACGAAACCTTCGTAAAATCGGCGGTAATAATATATGTAAGACTCGATTTAAACTAGGATATAATGCTTGTGTAATGGATGTTGCTGCATTTCTAAGAAAATTAAGACCGGAAAATTCCAAAAATTTATAAGTAGCTCGTAAAGCGAGAAAAAGTAATCGATGTTTTACTCCTTCCGACGCCGTCAGTTGCAATCTGACGCCAAAGTTATCCCGACAAAAAGCGCTCTGCGATTTTATGGAAAAAATTCGGAAAATTTACATCTTTAGAATCGGAAAATTTACGCAAAACATCCATTATGACTCGATACAAGCATTTGACTCGAACAAACACACATGCATATCTTTTAAATAATTGTAATTCTCATGTTCACGTTTCTTTTGAAAACGTGTGTAATCCTCCCTACACTTATCCCTTATGTAAAATACCTTTATATGTAATTAAGACGAGGTTAAAGACAAAATAAAGCATTTTACAAATTCAAACATGAGAATAAACAATCAATAAGAGATATATGACACACAAATAAAATGAAAAGGAAAAACACATGGGTTGCCTCCCAAGAAGCGCTTGTTTTTGTTTGAGTCACGAGCCTGACTCTACCCTTATTTAATGAGATAAAGGGAAGTTTTCCCTACACTTAAATTTAAGTGCGGGTGATAGTAGCGATACACAACCTTAGGGTGGAAATTTGCTACGTGAGGAGAGGGTGATGGGTGATTTATATGCTCAAAGGAGTGTGCTCCATTCATTATAACCTTACCTAAGTCTATTGGTGTAGCGGGTGAATCAAATCTCTCCTAAAATGGATCATCTTTTATCAACTTCAAAAGATTCTTAGTTAAGGATCCATCTTGACCTAATAAACCGGTTTAAACCCATAGTGTTTCTTGTTATCAACCATGAATGGGTGATATAAGTGTGTAGGTCATGGGTTACTCTATATTAGCTTCCACTCTACATGGCCTAGAATCTACCAATTTTATCAAGCAACTACCCGGACTATCTATTTTGATGGGTGGATTGGGGCCTAATTCAATTCCAAGATTCACATCTAAAGACGGAAAATTGGGTAAGGTTTTGGTTGAGGCTCGGTTCATCAAAATTAGGGACTTCCCTAGGACTAAGAGAGGTCATGACAACAAGCATCTAAACCTACATTCTCTAGTGGCGTTTGGTCAAAAGGTTCTCTATCAATCGGGTTCCTATAGTCTCTTCTACTTCTTCCGTAAGTTATAGGTGATGTGTGCTCCTCAGTGATGGTAGGACTTGTGGGTTATCCGATGGGATTGGATTTTCTACTCATCCTCCATCTTATCAAGATCACCTATGTATTCATTTTGTAACGTGGTAGCGCCTAACCATGACATGCACCTTGGCACCTCAACTCTAATCATCTCCTTCCTAACCAACCTTTCCGACCAAGTTTCCAAATTGAAAATAGGTCTAAAGATTCGTTTTGGGTCCCATGTTCCACTTCTAAATTCGTGAATCTCAAAGGTTTCCCATGCAATTCGAACACCACGTCCCCAAATATCCCCATCCGCTACATAGTCAAGTCTCTTTTGGGTTTAGGTAGGCGTCTGAGTGTAAAAGAATTGTAGTGGAAACAAGAATCAATACCATGATAAAGGACTTTTGTAATAAATATTTAATTCGAGTTCACGCCTCAGGAAGGATTCATCATGATATTCTTTGGAACCTCAAGATCTCATTTTGGAGTGGAAGGGGTAAATTATGTAGTAGATTTCACTTGATTGGGTGAAAGTTTTGGCGATTCGCGTTCTCCATAACGACTAACGGAATAGTCAATGAAAATGGTTACGAACAAAGGTCACGAAGAAGGGGATAGACTACGAGGAAGCTAAAATGAGAAAAAGTTTACTTGATAGGAATCAAGCAAAGAAACCTAAACGAGGTGCACTACTAACTAGCTATTCTATTCCCGACAGCGGCGCCTAAAACTTGATAACGCTTATACGCGTCGTTCGGGGTCAAGGAAACTTCCTTTTCTTGAGCAAGTTTTATAACACCCAGGCAAGTGAGCCTAATCGTTGTAGTGTAGTAATTAGGGTAAGCCACGGGTATTGATATCGTTCTCTAGGGAATTGGAATGCTAGTAAGGAGTTACTACGCTAAGGTTAAGGTTGAGGAAGATTATTTTGTATTTTTATATTTTATGAAATGGAAAGGTACGAATCTCGGTATTGGATTTGGGGGTTAGTATTTCACCGATTACTCTACTATTATCTAATTATCTAAACTAAGGTTGTGGGAGTCTATGTCTAATTAATGTGTGCTCGTATGATAGTTTAAAGATGTGTTTACTTAGGTTGTACTACTCCTAATTATCTCCTATTGATGGTTGAGTTGTCACGTCCTTATTCTTAGTTGCGTTGTGTGTCTAAAGTTGTAGGGTATCGTTTCTCCCAACTCTTTGAACTTACCAAAGGTCTCGTCTACAAAACCCACTAGGGATAATAAACTCTTACTCTAAGGCACTCTTTGGATGGTTTAGCTTACAACTACTCGTAATTATATTCTAAGGTTCACAAAGATGAATCAAGCATTAAGTACACAACGAATGACCTATCGCATTATTAGATCATTAATCAACTAAGATAAGAAACAACCAATCAATATTCAATAATTAAGTTTCATACTTCCTAAGCAAACACACAAATAAATTAGTGGGACATGGAGAACATGCAAGCATACACACAAATAATCAAAGACATAATTGAATTAATGAAGTAAATACTTATCTAGATGTAAGATATGGTTTAAAACCCTAAAATCTTGTACAAGACACCTTAGGTTCGGTTTTAGTTTTCACCCAAAAGACTCTCCCTAAAGCGAAAAATTCGGATTCTATATAAGATTACATATGCGACGTCACCTTATGTTTACGTGGCGCCGTCGTGTCGCCGTCATTAGGGTTCGTCTTGGCGCGTTAACCTTGCGGCGGCGTCACCTTATGTCCGTGACCGTCCTCTTGACCGGCGTCGTCGGATTGCATCTAGGTCGTGCGAGTAGCGACGGCTCACTCTTTTACAACTTGCGTCGTCACTTGAAAATACGAGTTTGGGTTCAACCGTCACAAAAATCCTCGGACGGCGCCGCACTAGCACCGACGCCGTCTTCTAATTTCAAGAATTTGTGAGTGTCTCGATTTTGACTTTGGCCATTTTCTTCATATATTCGCCTTTTCGTCCAAATAAGTGCCATTCCACATTTTGCCTTCAAGAGACCTAAAAGTGAAAAGGAACGATATTAAGCAATAACGGATACAAAAGTGATCAAATAAGGACTAAAACGACCCCTCAAAATGGTACCTTTTAAAACCTTATCAAATTCTCAGCATAACCAACAAAGATGCAATCAATACCCTATTCACACAAAGTTTTTCTTTTAGGGTCCGAAAGTCTAACAACGGCTCTATACCCCCAAATTCGTAAAAATATCAAATTTGGTCGTTTCTTATACCAAAGTTCATAAGGGGTAGTCTTATTACTTTTATTAGGAACTTCATTCACTAAATAGCAAGCCGTCAACATGGCTTCTCCCCAAAACCCGTCACTCAAACCCCAGTAGGATAACATGGCATTAACCATTTCTTTAAAAACTCTATTTTTTCTTTCGGCCACACCATTTTTTGTGGTGTATAAGGAGCTGTAGTTTCATTAATGGTTCCTACGGATTGGAAAAATACATAATCACCTTTATTTGTGCGTAAGGTTTTAAGCAAGTCATTTTGTTGTAATTCAACTTCTATTTTATAAATTCTAAATTTATTTAGGGATTCATCTTTTGCATGTAGCAAGTAAACATAGCAAAACCTAGAGGCATCATAATTTTTATTGCCTAAAGATGAAGTTGCTTGAAAATCACATAAATTACTATGTATGAATTCAAGTATTACAGATTTCCTTATTATACTTTTAAATAGTTGTCTAATAATTTTTGTTAACATGCAAGTCTTAAATTTTCTGTATCATCATCAATAGCAAGAATTAAATTATCTTTAGACATTTCAAGTGCTCTTTAATAGTGCACATGTCCTAAACGAGCATGCCATAATGAGGAATTAACAACATTAGAATAAGCCATATAAACAGAACTAGAATCATTGGGAACTTTATTCAAATTTAACACAAACATTTCATTGTTATAATAACCAAATACTATAAATACACCAGACTTCGATAAGATATTCTTATTGGATTCATACATTACACTTGTTTATATCGACACTTATTTAATACAGGACCATAAACAAAATTCTTACGAAGTTTAGGTACATACAACACATTAAACAAATTAATAGATTTTATAGAACTGAATTCTAACGCCACACTTCCTTTTCCATGAACAAGAGCAAAATGATCATCACCCATGTAAAGGACAGATCCGTTTTCCACTGGTTTAAATGTCTTAAACCAGCAACGATCTTTACAAACATGAGCACCATAATCAATCCACCATGGAATTGCATCAACCTGCACATAAAATGCTTTAAAAATTAGTCAACATAATATTTAATAAATATGTTCCAAACATAAATTATGACCTTGGTCTTGGAAATGGTCCTTAGACCCCTTTCCCAAACCACTAGTGCTTGCGTCATCCTTTTTGTTTCCACTACGACAATCCTTCTTAAAGTGACCATATTTGCCACACTTCCAACATGACACTTTAGGCTTCTTGTTGGAACCGAAACCACCGTTGTCATCCTTGAAACCACGTTTCTTTCATTTGTTTTTATCATTGTTTTTATTCTTTCCACCCTCCTCAATTATATTGACTGAAGATCCAACAACTTCTTTTCCTTTTCCTTTGTCACTTTCTTGCGCCCTTAGAGATTCCTCTACGCGCAAGTTACTACCAAGTTGAACCAAAGACAAACCGTCTTTACCTTGTTTCAAATTGTGTTTGAAATCCTTCCAGGAAGGAGGCAACTTGTCTATCACACTTGAAACGGATCTTAAATCATCCATTTTTAGACCGTGTTGTGTATATCATCCAAGGATTCTAAGGATTTCCTTGAATTGTTCCATGATAGCCTTGAGTCAACCATCTTGTAATTGTTGAAATTACTTAGAAGAAACTTCTTACTAGAAGCATCATTTGCCATGTAATCCCACAACTCCTTTGCAGATTCCACGTTATGATAAATATCAAATAGGGGATCAGATATACCGTTTAGTATGTGTCCTCTGTAGAGGTAGTCATTGTTTTCCCCCTTTGATATGCGTCTGACTGCTTCCAACGTATCATCCTCCAACAACTCTGGCATCAGGGTAGACAAAACATACACAACCTTTAATGTTGTCAAAAGAAAGTGCATCTTCTTTTGTCATCGTCTAAAATAATGCCCTTCAAACTTATCAAGCTTTCCAAAGTTCGTAGTCATCTCCTTTAGAGTATTTCCTCCAGCCATGATTATCAAAAAACATACATTATACATTTGTTTAAAATTGGGGTTAGGGTTGTGATGATAATCTTGGATATCTTCTCAAATCGTGTATGTTCACTTTTCGTATAAAGTATTTCGACCCTATTGATGCATAGGTATCACGAAAATCCTTATCGGAATAATTTTAGAAGAATACTTAGTTTCTAGGCACAAGAATATTAAGCATAAACAAAGAGGAATTGTACTATGTGTTTTTCATATGTTAGAATGAGACAAATGAATATGTTAATAAACAGATTCTATATGACAGTAATGGCAGTTAAACTTGGTTATAAACCAACAGGCACAATTGTTATCCAACAGTCACATCGGTTGAGAAAAGGAGGAAAAAACGGGCAAGTCATTTGGAGCACCGCCAGAGGATGCCGGCCATGACCTCTTCGCAAGAGGCGCAACCCCTCTGACCCTGCGTCTTTGTGTTGGTGGAAACATATTAGGCAAACAAGCGGTATGCACTCTACACTTACCTAACTCGTATCCGAACATAATATGAAATCCCATTAGTCTCATAGTAAATCACAATTATTTAAAATAGTCGATGATAATAAAATCAGTAACTTGATTACGAATGATCATGGCCCATGTGTGTTTGACTTTGGTTTTTTAAATATAAATTTAGGTTTGATTTAGAGGAAACATAGCAAAAAGATGAGTGTTAGGTGTTGACAAGAAAGAAGGTCTCCCCAGTAAAGAGTAACCGAGAAGAAAAAGAAAAAGAAAAAAATAAGTGTTAGACTTTGAGGGTATGATAGTCTTTTACATATATAAAATTTAATGTAAAATTTAGGAAAATATTTTATTTGAAATATTACAGGTTAAACAAGTAGCAAGTAAAAAAACTATGAATAATGACAATTGATGTGGTACACAATTAAGCAAACTGAGTATAAAAATAGTAGAAAAGCAGGTATAATAAGTTAAAATTGATATTACATAGAGTATTTATAACTCTTACCTAAAATAAAACGAGATATGATAATTAATTGGTTATTAGTCTTCATTCTTGCAATTAAATTTCATTAACGGGTTTTAGGGGAGAGTCACAAATCAAAAGTACAATAATTGTGAAAGTAGCTTGACACTTTTAGGTTTGTCATATGTGATGCATAACGCTGGATGCACAATTGCAAAATAGTGAGGTCAAAATTGGTTTAATAATAGAAAGTGATTTAATTATGTTTATATTTATACAAAAATGAAATGATTTAGTATATATAGATCCGTTTAATTTATGACAGTTAATTGATTAAGTGATTTTTTTTTTAATTAAACTGTATAGATTTATTAAGCTAGTTGAAGGGAATGGATGGTAGAGCCAATCAAATAGATCAAATTTTACAATAACTTTTGCATCTACTTATCTCAAAGGAAAAAAATATGATGATACTTAATTACAATTTTGTAGAAATTAATTTCATAATTCTTACGTAAAATACACTTGATGAATATGGGACTTGAACTATAGAAGCCGTAATATCAAATATTAAAATGCAAAAACAGAAGATTAAAAGTCATCCAAGTATATTCGGCTACGCCCGTGCATGCTATTGACTTTGAAGTTTGAATACAGAATTTTCATTTTATGATTTATGAGGACTATACTACTTGACTATTGACTCCTTCCTTTACGTCACTAGTCTTGGGCTTCCTGCATTATCCCCCTTAGCTTAAAGTAACTAGAAATCTAGTTGGGCTTTATAATGGGCTTGATCCAATTATACAATATCTTTTTACGATCACTAGCAATCTAGCATACTGCATACTAGTCATTGGAGAAAAAGATTCGAAGTCTACCGAAAGTTTAAACAAAGCTCGTTTTGTAACTTGATATGAAAGCTAAGTTTGTTTGATAAAAATGGCAGTAGCAGTGAACAATACCTGTATTTTTATATAAAAACGTTTAGTAACGTATTTATAGTTATAATTATAAGAGTAAAATACACGGTTGGTCACTAATCTTGATCTTAACATTACGTTGGGACAAAACTTGCCTTTTTCATCGTGGGGAGTCCAAAACAAGGTTTTTATAGTCTAAATTAGTCCTTTGACCATTAATGCCTAGGTCAATATTTTGTTGTTGAGGGCAAAACCGTCTTCACTTGAAGTTTTACTTTATACAAACCGTTGTATAGTGTTTATAGTTGCTATATGTCTGTTTAACACGGCTTGGTCGTCAGTTATCATCCCTAAACTATCCTACAAAAACTATCATCTACAAAACGATAATCCTTTCAACATGGTACGTTGCTGATGTGGTAAGCAAGCTATAATTCGCACTTCGTTGACCTCTGCCAACCCAGAGCGTCGATTTTTTGGTTGTCCTATTGAAGTAAGTGTATTTTAATATGTATCGTATCATTTTTTTTTTGCATGTAGCAAACTACATTGTAAAAATGGTTGTTGTTTAATCACGCCATAATCATGAATATGGGTCTTGCGTCGATGGATGACGATGGTATGATCACGAAATCTGTGCTCGTTAAAGAATGATCATACCGGGCTTTTGAGGAGGAGAAATGAGCTTGAGGCAAGATTAGAAGGCTGCTCAAGTGATGTGTGGAAGTGGAAGATTTACCTGGTGCTCAGTTGGATATAGTTCTTGATTGTTTATGCATTGTGATAACTTTTAGCTTTTATGTAATGGCGGGATGGTTAATGTTCATTATCTTGAATTGTAGTAACGTTGTGTCCCGAAGGTTATGAATCTTGTTATTATGATCGGTTTACCGTATGTTTATAGCTTTATGCACATGGTTAAGATTAAAGTTGACTTTTAATTGTCAACATTGTTATGAAGTATTCAGTTTGGTTTGTTTTTGACTTTCAATGCCTTATAGTTATGCAGATGTTTAGCAATTTGTTTAGGTTTGACTTTTATATGTCAACATTCTTATGAGGTTTTGTTTAGCTTTGTTTATTTTTTATGCAAATTATTCACACATCAAGCTTAGTCAATCTATAAAAATACACAGACATGACATGGTTCCATAGTTAATGCAAATGTATATAATTTCCAAATGCATAAAATTGCATACTTTTCAACATGAAATTACTGATTAGAACACACATATGTTTTAGAGTACATAACTTGTCCATAGGAAATAAACTAGATGAATCGCTAATTAGCATAACAAAATTGACCTATGGCGAGGCTATTGTTCTTTCAAGGTGCGACTGCTTTAGTCATTCTTCTGTGTAGTAATTTGGGTTGAAGTAAAGCGCTTTACATCATTGAAGGCGAGAATCGGATCGTGATTAATCATGTTGCTTGGATTGACACATGGATTGCTCATTTATGTTGGGATCGTCAATTGCTTCATCTTGATGTTGGTGGGATTGAGAGAGATTCATCTTGTATCACGGGATCTTCTATTGCTTCATCTTGAATTAAAACGAGGATGCATCATGTATGATTTACACTAACTTGAACTTCTTTATCTGCCGCTACTTTATTACCTTTAGGATGTGTCTTTTTTGCTGCAGCTTTTGTAGCCACTTGTTTGACATTTCCCTTATGGCCAGTTTGACTACTTTGAACTCCACCATTCCCTAGACACGTTTTCTAGTTATGTACAACAATGCCACAAATACCACACTTAACACTCTTCCAAGCCCTTGACAGCTTACCATTCTCCATAATCTCTTCACTTTCAGGAGCTATCCTAACTCTTTTTCTACCTCTTGACCTAGGCGGAGTTGTTTCGGATTTCGGTGGAACAATTGATGTTGGTACGATTGATTTTTCCCAATGTTCGTTGCTAATTATAAATTTGGACATGGTGTTTGTAGGTTGCCTCCCAGTGAAGATAGATAGTAAGGATGAGCCCATGTTTACTGACCCTACTTGTTTGCCCATTTAAAGATATATTCCAATTGGTAGCAACATCATGTTTACATGGTAAAACCATTATCTCCATCTTCGCAAGTACAAGACTTTTATACAACATTAACTACACATTGGTCACCTCATGGTCCACTAACCTGAAACTTACTTCCCCCATTCCATAAATCATTATACTATGACCTCTTTCTTAATACCCTCTAGCATGTGTTGTGCGGTTGGTGTTAGTGCCCATCACTCCTCTCAATCACCATAAGAACATGCATTATCCTCTTCATACAAGATGTTCCTTGATGTATTCTAAGGTGTAATAATTGGTTTGTTTAAACCCTTAATTATTAAAACACTTGACACATGTTATTAAGTAACACATCGAATGAGCTCTCCTAAAGATCACAAATAAACATGTATTAATTATAAATGTTTATCTTGCATTAAAAATACAAATTAATGAAGCAGATAGATGACTTTATGATTTATGAGGACTATGGTTGATTAAATTTCTTGAAATCGACCATAGCTTTCTTAAACTGCATAACAGTTGAGGTCACATTTCACGAGATGGTCTTTGTAAACACTACATTTCACGATGGTCTTTGTAGGCCCTACCTTTCCATTGAAGTTTCATTTTCTCATGAATGCTTCTAATACAAAATCGATGTTTTGCATCTGGAAAAACTTCTCTTAAAGCTCCACTGATATCCTACACAAAATCATATATGTTTACTGTTTGTTTCAAAACAAAGAGACTTTAATTCATGAATAGATTAAGGGAGTACCTTTTGCATGTCAGTAATAAAAGTGATGATTAAGGTTGGCTCAAGTGCTATATCATCGGATAAACAATGAAGAAACCAAGTCCATGATCCTATGTTTTCTGATTCAGCAAAAGCATAAGCTAAATGGCATATACCATTGTTCATCAATTCCCCTTGATTTACCTTCATTGACCATTCAAAGGACCATGAAAAGCATCCATGATCCCAACAACAATCTCCCAAAGCTTTAAATCCTTCCTTGATTGCACCTAAACAAACATTACATTCTCTTGAAGTCTCCCACTCGTTGGAAGAGCCTCATCTGCAGGTCGTTCTAGATTCATCAGTACTATTGTATTAGGGTTTCTCTTCTGCAACTCTTGAACATAATCTCTCAAAATAGTAAATTGTAGCTTGAATTGACCCATGATGCCTGTTAATGCTAAGTTTTTGGCCTTAAAACCTTCTGCAGGGACACTTCAAGCTCGAATTGGTTGGTAAGTTGATTATGAAAAGACTTGACAAGAACCCGTGCATTGGTTTCAATTTGTACTGTAATTTTCTTTGAGATATACTTAAGGTCAAAAGCTCATCGCCCTTGATTGCAAACAAGTGTGTTGCTCATTACATTTTTCGTACGACCGGACTGTCTCATCATGCTGCCGACAAACAATAGCCATGGGCGAGTATTTAGGAAGGGTCCTTTTGCCGAAAGCAATGAATTTATACCCCTTTTGTTTAATGGAATTCTAGATGGGCCTATATCCGGTCAAGACCTTCACTTGGGCCTGAAAGTGTAACACAACCCTTACATCTGACCATTATTCTTGTTTTGTCATTCTTTATAAAAATCAACTCTCTCCTAGTTTCTATTGAATGCTCTCCTACCTTATTTTTGACATCTATTGCGGTGGAAAGTCCGACCACAATAGAAGAATGTGGTATAAACTCATTTGCAAAGTCTACATATGGGTAAAAGCATACTCACTGTAAAATCATTGTAAAAATCGCCCGGTGACCGAATCCCCGCATAATCCCCATGTCGATCGTTCACTAAGCGCCTTGATTTATCATAATCGGCCTATTTAATCAGTTTGGTCAAAGATCGCTTAAAAATCGGTCAACAAACCGATTAATCGGTCTAATCGGATTAATCGGACAAAAGCGCTTAAAAATTGGTCAACAAAATCGTTTAAAAATCAGACAAAATCACTTGAAAATTGGTCAACAAACCGATTAATCGGACAAAATCGGTCAAAGGTCGCATAAAAATGGTCCACAAACCGAGTAATATTTATGTTTGACTTTGAACTTTGAAGAATTATGTATTATGTCTATATTTGAACACTTGAAATATATGAACTTTGATGCAATACGCTTATCCCATACATATAAAATAATATAATCTAGAATTATATTTTTGTGTATACAAATTTCAATCCGATTAATCCCCGATTAATCCCGCCTAACCGATTAATCGCTAGGCCCTACCCAACCGCCTCACTAGCGTCTAGCGAGTTTTACAACATTGACTGTAAAAGACATCATCAACCATCACAAGTAAATCATCTTCCAAATGCATGTCATCACTTACATTATTGGTTGTTCCTGATTTACCTAACTCATTACTCTGACTTACTTGGACCAAAGCAAGTTGTACATCATTCTCCTGACAAGTATTCCATTCATTTGCTTGAATTGAATCATCAACTGCATTGCCTAAGTCACTAGTCTCACTCACTTGGAGCAGAGTAACATCAACAACATGATCCTCTTCCATGTTATTGGCATAAACGGATCTTCCTACTTCCCTAAATGCTTATCACGAGTCAATTGAAATAGATTTACATCAACACCGGGCTCACAAACACGTTATTGACATCAACTAGTGCTCTTCCTACTTTCTCTAACTGCTCCCCCCGAGTCACTCGGAACAGATTAACCTCAAAATTATCAGGCTCCTTAATAACTTGTCCTCATCAATAAGTACTAAAGCACACTCACTGTTATGAACAGGTTGGCTAGCAAATGATGTGTCTAGGGTGGAAAATACAGGCTCAATGTTTGGCAAATTGCTAGATTCACCAATATAATTGAGGTCCATAGATACTTGTGTAAGTTGCATAAAAGGATCTAGTGCAGGCTCATTATTAAGATCATCTAACACCAATCGTCTACAACAAGATTAAATACCAGCACTAGCAACTTTTCTACTATTTTCATCCATCTCCCAAAAATGTCTTAATAGATTGTGGGGACATTGAACGCTCTAATGTTGTCTTACCTATTTCACATACACATCTATCAACTTATGGTCTTTGACAAGGTCTTTCAACAACTCAAGATTAGCAGCTTCACGAAAACTAAACAATTCATCATCCAATGTACTACCATGCTTAACAAAGTAGTAATAATTGGTTTGTCCATTATCATAACCGATTTGGGTCATGAGAGCATCTATTTCTTCAACAGATACCTCATTGATTTCAACATAATCAACCAGGCATTCCTTACCTCCATCATATATCCTATCTGGCCAGTATTTGAATGTACCTCTATGATGGAACCTCATGCTAAAGGAACCTGGTTCATCCGTTGTATAAAAAATGTAAAAAGACACTGTTATGATAAACTTACCTAACAGGGGAATAACTTAAACAATCGTACTAATATATAGGTGTATACGATTATAACAAAAAATGAAAAAAACACTAACCATATCTCCTAATTGCAAAGTTTTCCTCCTTCTCATGGTCATCAAAGAAAGGAGGTTCTCTGATTTGCCATAAAGTAAATCCAAGGTTGCTGCTTGTTATTTTCTTACTTAGATTATTGGATTGATGATTGACATTGCATTAGGGTTTTTTGGGTAGGCTTCCGAAACAAGTTTGGGGATAAGCAATGAGTACACAACTTAGTTATATTATACATTATGACGGGAAATTGGATTAGACATCTGCTACATAGTACATCAAGGTAATAAGACGATTCTACCCTCAACAATAAATGAATAACGGGATTTTATGGACTATAACAGGACTTTGACATGGGCATTAATGGTCAAAGGACTGATTTAGACTATAAAAACCTTGTTTTGGATTCCCCACGATGAAAAATGCAAGTTTTGTCCTAGCGTGATGTTAAGGTACAAGATTAGGGACAAACCGTGTATTTTACTCTAATTATAATGTGTAAAACAACTGCTAAATGCTCATAAATATTATTTCATGGAGCATTAGAAAATGAGCATTCACACTAAATAGATAAAGCTACTTGTTACTTGCAAAACGAGTATTAAAAAATCACAACACTCAATGCTTACCTCTCCTAAATGCTCTCCGCCAAACACACCCTAAATGTCGCGGTTTTCTGATGAAACAATTTCTAAAGATCAAGTTCTTGTAAGGGAGAAAGATTAAATTGTGACATGTATTTTCATTTCATTTATCAAGTATCTATCTATATACACTACTACAAAAAGAACTATCAAGACCCCCATATGGAGACCGGATACCAAAGAAACGGGTGCAGCGTGAAATCCACCCTCACGAAAGTAAATGGACGGTTCTTACCAAGAAAACCGGTCTTGATTCGAGAAACAAACATAGACCGGTTATTTTATAAAACCGGTCTATAAAAAGTAAATGAGACCGGTTTAGGATTTAAAACACGTCTGGATGGTCTATAATGGAGACCGGTTATTTTCTAAAAACCGGTCTCGATATACATTCAAATTCTTACCGTTGGAGCGGATAACGGTTGATAATTTATACACAAAAAACACATTCAAATCATTCTAACACACATTCAATGCCATTTAAAGAAACAACTACCTACTCAACTTCTTTTTAATTTTCAAACACAAATTTCATATCTATTAAATGCATCTTATTCTTCATCAAAGGTATTAAATGCATCTTATTTATCAAGTTTTAATTTACTAATATAGATTACTATTTTATTTTCTTAGAGTTTTTATGCTAATTCAATTCTTTGAATCTTCATTTATATGTAGGGTTATTTGCGGAGATCATGTATGCCGAATATGTTTAGGATAACTTGACTTACGATTCGTTAGAGTAAGGTATTGTTTTCAATTACTTTTAAGCAAACACATATTTTTTTTTAAACATCCATGTAGTAAAACTAAGTAAGAGAAACATAGATCAATATATAGTTTAACACCCGTCCGATATTAACCTACTAGAGGTTAATCTTGGATTGTCCCCATTGGGACTACTTTTATAACATATTGTTTCATTTAGGCGTGAATGCTTATTATTAGATTGAGTGTTGTTTTGAAAAAATCGATATCATTTTCCCTTACTCCTACGGTATGCACTTATCGTATACTTGGGAGTTAAGGAAATCTTGTCGATTTTTAAATAATACTCAATCTAATAATAAGCATTCATATGAACAATGTGTTATAAAAATGGGTTAGATTGACTAGCGAAAACAAAATCATACGTAATCATGAGATGCATACGTCTTATTGTATATCTTATATTTGTTTTACGATGGATCGTCATACATGGATGTACAATATAAAGCGAGCTACCCCGAATACATGGAAAAGTTGTCTCGATTTCATGAAAGCTTGAGGATGACCGGTGATGAGCGGAAAAGATGAAATTTTTGTCCTTGTAAGAAATGTAGAAATGGTGTATTATATGAGGCTAAAGATGTTAAAAACCATTTAATAAGAGATGGGTTTACGAGAGTACACTTGTTGGGATTTTCATGGTGAAGAAAGAGTTGCTAGTAGCGTCGGTTCGAATGTAATAACAATGATTTGCCCAAACAATAACGAACCTAGCTTGTTACTTCTTTTTTAACGGCAACAAACCTTGTTAGCATCATGTACGAACATTACACACATGTTAAATAAAAAGGTTAATTCGGTTACTTTAAATAATTATTTTGCAATGGAAACTAGAACAATAGGTCAATTTTTTTTTTTTTTTTTTTTTTTTTTTTTTTCAAGGTTGGTTACCAGATTTAACGAACAAATATTAAAATGTAACCCTATGTGTCGTTGCCAAATCACTTAAAACAATAAGTCAATAACTTTAGACAATATTATCTCTTTATATTTTACAAGCAACACATTACCTAATACACATAACATGGCAAAATGTTGTTCAAGTTGGTTGAACTTCAAAGCTACCTTCTCAACTCACCGTATACTTCAATCATCTATAAATTCCTTTCTCTTCCCTTCGTTCTATCCACAACCATTATCCGACATCGATCTCCAACAATCAACGAAAATCTCGTCTTGACAAATACTAAACATGTTTTCTCGGTGCATAGTTCTAGCTTTGGTCGTGGCGGCGTGTTTTGTAATGGTGCCAGTTTACTCACAAATTAATACCGCGTGCACGTCTTCTATGATCAGTAGCTTTACTCCATGTTTGAACTTCTTAACGAATAGTACCACGAATGGTGCTACTTCACCAACCTCCGATTGTTGTGGTTCACTTAAGTCCCTCATGAGTAATGGCACTGACTGTTTATGCCTTATTGTTACTGGTAATGTACCATTTCAAATTCCTATCAACCGGACTTTAGCCGTTTCTCTGCCCCGTGCTTGTAGAATGCCCGGTGTGCCACTTCAGTGTAAAGGTTAGTGGATTGTTACTACAACTTTCGTATCCTTAGAAAATTTTCGATATGAATATATTTCATTGCTTTTTTTTAAACTATATATTGATAATTACATTTCGAAATTGCAGCTCCTGCAGCAGCCCCTCTTTCTCCAACAGGTAATTATCAGTAACTACAACATATATATTAGCTAAATATATTCAGTTATGACCTTTTTACACACTTAAAATTGTAAACTCAGCCTTTTTATTTCTTGTTAGAAAAAAAAAAAAATACAAATTTGTATCTACATTTTGAATTATAACATTTTTTTCTTCAACACTTATAAGCGCATGCATTATAACTTGCCATAAGATTGTATATTTTCACAAGAGACATAGAATATATACAGGCTAATCTTTTGTTGCATATATTTAAATGAATAGGTCCAGCTGCTTTTGGGCCAGCACAAGCCCCGGAAGCTCATCTTCGGGTCCCAGGGCGTTATCACCAACCTCGACACCTGATGCAAATACAACACCTGCCTTAACACCTGAATCTGACACAACGCCCGATTTAACACCACCATCCACTGGTGTGGATTCTGGAATCCCAACCAACAATGCAGGCAGCCGTCCCAGTTTAACACCATCAGCTGCTGCTTCTACTTATGTGAATTCACCATTCATCCTAGCTGCCTCTGGAGCTACTGTCATTGCATATTTTATGTTGTTTTAGACTACTTTACTTTGTGATTTGATTAATTAGTTTTCATTGTGTATCATTTCATTACTACATTTTTTACGTAGCTTCAATTTTCTAATATATATCATCCAGGATTCCAATATTTTGTATTACATTTAATTTATGCATTAAAGTTATACAACTTACATCTTCCTTTAACTTCTCTCTTAACCTAATTATTTTAATATCAGCGAACTTGTTAATTTACATCCAATTGGTATATATCGAAGTCACGGAACTACTCAGTTGTTAGTTGTTACAGAGTAAAAGTGTTGTCTTTGCTAATTTGAGTATTCCTAGTCTCAAGTTGCTTCAAATTAAATCATTAATATTTGGGTTTTTCTAACATGTGCACGGAAGACGTGTTAAGCATACATCGACGGCGGGGACCATAAAAGGGCGCCGAACCCACATATTTTATTTGAAAAATGTATCTTTTGTGGTCGGGACGTCCTTTTTATGGGTCCCATCGTCTTTTGGTCATAACTTGTGTCTCCGGCAGCTGTTGCTCTACTTTTCTATTGAATAACGTTAACCCGAAAATATGAATATGGTTTTGCGAACTTGCATAAAATTGTATTAGAGCTCTAACAAAGTCATACAAAGAGGCTTCAGATAAATCTTGAACTACTTAAAATGATGCACCAAAATATATTTGTTGTTGTGGAATAATCGCGTTAATATCCCACCAACAACGTAAAGAGTGTGAATGTTTTAATATGACAACAAGTTTTGCAAAACAAGGCCTACAAAACCGATTAATCGCTTAGGTGCTACAAGGCCATCAACCTTTCCGAATTTGGTAAATCGGTCAACTGTGGTCAACGACGGTCAACGGTGGTCAAACTTGCCGAAAACTTTTAAATCTTGCTGAAAATACCCAAACTCATCTTAAATTGTTCTATAAATGGGATTGAGTAAATATATAGTCATTGTTTACATCAATTACAAAATGTTTTTTAAAGAAAAATCTAGCTGGAAATTCATGAAACTTGCCGAAAATACCTAAAACTTGTCGGAAATGCAAATCCGATTAATCACTGATTAACCCCGCCTAGACCGATTACAAGCTAAAGGGGGGTCAACCGCCCAACTACTGATTCGCGATTTTTGCTACCTTGATCACAACTATACCCCAAACTAGGTTATTGAAAATTAGATACTATGAAAAAGAACAAGAGAATGTAACACAAACAAATATATATTTCTTAATGCTAGAAACATATTACTACAACAAGAGAAAGGAAGAGTGAAAACATGTAAGATATAAGATTTCACAAACACATCAAACCAAATCCATATAGGGCGTATACAATGTTTTAGAGAGAGAAAGTTCTAGAGAGAAAGGAAGAAAGTTGGGAACTATGTGAAACAAAGAAAATGGTATTGAGCTCAACCTCTACCTTGGGAGGTAGAGGGTATTTATAGTGTCTTACAATAATTGCCACCTACGAGTGTGGATCGGGCATACAGGTGGGTAAAGACCCGTCCGTCCTCCACGGTTTTACTTAACTAACTACTTACTAACATTAAATAACTAGAATACGAGCTTTCTAATGATTACATATACTTGAGGTGACCGACACTTTAATGGTGAATTTTCTAATTCCTAACAATCTCCCCTAAGGAGGTCACCTCAATTACATAGAATACAAAGCAGATATTACATTAAGATTGTTCTTGAATTCTTGTTTAAGTTCTTTGCTCGATGGCTCGTAGTATTTGATTCTTCATGTTATCCATGTTTGAATAATTCAAGTGGAGGTCTTTAAGCGATCCACGTAATGATGAGTTTTGAGCCGACTTTGAGATCATCGGCTGCATAAATCTCGACTCTTCCATTGTGGTGTTGACATTATGTGGCGTTGTGACAGTGGACCGACATGCTCACATTCTAGATCATAGTTTCTTCTTATCAGAGTAGCGGAAGGTTTAGTTGATTCATGATATTTGCAGCAGCGTAGCAAAAGCATGGAGTGAAAAATATCAGAGTTGTTGATGCTTTAATCATGATTTCTCTAGATGTGAATGCATTGTGTGAGCATGCAGCTATGGATTGACCTCTCCATTCTGATCAGCTGCAAACGTCGGGTGTACCTGCATACAACAGTTAGCAATAAAGCGCACGAAAAGTGTCTTTGATTACTTTCATCGAATTAAGGTACACGACCCACGGTTCCCGTTGATCGGTACAAATCTTGCTGTGATCGGTATAATTCGAAGAATCTCCTTGACGGGTTTTGCGGTACTCTAGTCGTTCTCAAACCGAAGCGTCTCAAAGAAGACAACACGAAGTGAGTGAACCAACAATTTGAGATTCACGATTGATGAAAAGAGATTTGAAAAACAATCGCACCGCTCAAAATAAAGTGTTTTGCAATACAACGAACGTTTTAAAGAAAATCAATTATCAATCATAAATACCTTTTATTTTGAAATATTAATACACGATCGATGTGCTAGAGAAAAGAGTTTTAAGCACAACGACCGTTTTTCAAAGGTATCCGTCAATCCATAACTGAACCAGATTGATTAAAAATTTGAATCGCCAATTGTTTCATTCGGTTGTCACATGGTTGATCTATTGGATAGATCTCACATGCCACCTACCAAGAGCTTGTTTGATGTTGACTCTAAAAGGCTTTCCATCTTCATTGTGAATATGTTTGCATATTACTCGGATGTTCGGAAATACCACAAGGATAATGCGTGGGACTCTAAAGTATATTCTCTCTTTCCACATTGTGTGAAACAGAGTCTTCATTGATTATGTCCTTAATGAGATTTATTGATGATCTCGTGGTTCTAGACTCAATTGTGAACATTTGGTTCCTATCTTGGGAGACTAGGGAGAGGTCTCCTCTTCAATATCAACCATCTCTAGAGAAAGTCGATAGATAATGTAGGTTCCCCTGAGAATGAAACAAGTCCTTTTAAAAGGAACTTGAGTAGCTTGGGAAGTTGTAGTGCGATGCGTCCATCGGGTCCATGACGTCTTGTCTTCATCTGGGGTGTTACCTCGGTAATGACCCGAGTATATGAATTGAACCGGTTTACGCCCTAAGGTTGAAAATAATGTAGGCTATTTGTTTTCACCCTTTTCTCATTTATTTCTTTTCATTCTTCAACCCTTCACTTTACCGAGACTTCATTACTAGAACTTTGTTGGGTTTATTTCAGTTCTAGCTCTATCTCATCCGCACTCTTCCCATATCTCACTTTTCTCCTTTTTCATCATACCTAAGGACTCTACACTATCTTGTGGATTATCCACAGGTAGATCCTCCGACTCTGGCGGGATCGTGGGAACGAATACCTAACCTAACCATCCTTATATCACCATACATAAAGTAAATTTGGTCGGTCTTTTTGGTATTGTTCATCGACCATCGGAACCAATTGAAAACCATTTGAAAATCAATCCGTACTTGTGATATATTATCAAAGCATTTTGTACCGAATCGCTTTTTGATATTTTAGAAACGACTCTCCTCAACATGTGCATCATAATTTTAAATAGTTTTGGCACATGGAGGCGGAGGACTTGAAAATCTCGATTAAAAGAACGAAGATTCGATTCTTTGATCAACAATTTCTAAAAGATATCAACATCACTTTCCCGATCAAAATTAGTAGTTTTCATACTTTGTTAAGAATATTTTAGGAAATGATGTGGTTTTCAAAAAAATTGCTCCCCCTCAATATGTGCAATATGTGCATCGAGATTTGAAAGAGTTTTGCACATATTAGGGAAAACCTGCACTTTGGAACAAATTAATCACGTTTTAATCCTTTTTGGTTTAAAATAGATGCTCCCCCTTAACATGTGCATGGAAAATTTGAAATCGTTTGGCACATGAATGGAGGAGAGTTTGCTAAACACTTATAAAACCAATTATCGAATTATCAGTTAAAATCCAATTTAAATCACAAATTCTTCCCCGATCACAATTTTCAATTCCTTTGAGAGTTGTGATCTCTATTGATTTAAATTAAATTTTGAGAGCTTTTGAGGAGAATAGTGACTTGCGTTTGAAAGACATTTTAACTGATAAGGATTAGATTTGAGACTTTAAACTCCACGGATTAAACATGCTTTGATTATCTAAAGAAAACATAACAGTAGCCAAGGTCTTGACTCAATTGTATAAAACATTGTTCTTTTTTATTTTCCAAAAATAGACCTTGCCCTTTTACGTGCTAATTGTTTGAAAAATAACCTTTTTATTGAATTGAAATCATTCTCCCTCAATCAATGACATGAGTTGTTGATTGAGTGTAAGAAGTTTGATGAGATAAGCCGGATGATTTTCAAAAGTAGAGTACGAGGTATTTTCAAAGCAATTTTGTTTTCATTAGATGACAAATATTTTCGGAAGAATCATTAGACGGAAAAATATTTGGAAAGAAAACATTTGTCTTTTGGTGACAAACATTTGTTTTAAGAATCGAGCATGAGATTTGAAAAATAAGATTAATCATGGCTCGTTCTTTACTTTTAAAACGGTTTCTTGCTCGAAATGACAATAAACCACTATTTTTCTCCGCCCCATTTTTTTATGTACATTCGAAGAACATCTAAAACCCGTGACATTCTTTGAATGTCAACACAAAGTCCGTAGATGATATCGAATAAAGAAAAACATGACAAAATAACAATATTTTTGGTATTTTCAAGATTTTCTAATTTTATGGATTTTGAAAATTTTATATTTTTCTATTTTCTTTTGTGGGTTTTGAAATTTTGTATTTTCTTTTGAATAAATATATATACAAGAGATAGATGAAGAAGAAAAAACATTTACTCCTCGTCTTCCTCTTGAAGACGTTTGAGTGTTTCGGTTGTAGGCTCTTTAGACCAAGTCGTGGAAGGATAAACTCAAACGTTCTCTAGGAAGAGCTTTGGTGAAGATGTCCTAGCGGTATTCAATCCTCACAAAATAGAGTTCTACCACACCTTTTTCCACTTGTTCCCGAATGAAATGATGTCGAATGTCGATGTGCTTTGCTCTTGAATGTTGAACGTTGTTGCAAGAGAGAGCAATGACACTTTTGTTATCACAATACAGAGGGATTTTGTTGAATTCAAAGCAATAGTCAGATAATTAGGATCTCATACATAGGATTTGAGCACAACAAGATGACATGGCTATGTATTCAGCCTCTGTAGAGGATATAGAAGTACTCATTTGTTTCTTTGAAGACCAGCTCACAAGCTTATCACCTAAAAATTGAGCACCTCGGACGTGCTTGACGTGTATCTTGACATCCTGCATGGCCGGCATCTGCATTGGTGTTAGTGACATACCGGTGTCCTTGGTGCAAAGTCCCATGTTGATGGTTCCTTAGAGATACCGAAAGACTGTTTAACCGCTTGAGGTGCTTTTGGTAGGCTTAGCTCGGTATCTAGCACACATGCATACAATGAACAGAATATCGGGTCTAATTGTGAGGTACATCGGGATCAATCATACTTGATATTTCGTTTGATCTACCATGATACCGAGTGGTCCTCATCCGGTTTAGTACGTTCCACCATGGGAGTGTCAACGGTGTCACAAGTTTCAAATCCAAATTTCTTTAAAATTTCATTTGCATATTTAGATTGATTAATAAAAATGCCTCCGGGACTTTGTGAAATTTGTAATCCCAAGAAAATGACATTTTCCTATCATTAACATTTGAAATTTGGAGCCCATCTCCTTAGAAAAACGGTCGCATTCATTGGGGTCGGTCGAGGCAAAAATAATATCATCAACATAGATTTGAGCGTGAATTAAATGTTTGCGACTTTACGGTAAACATTGTCGGATCAATGCTCCTTTCTTTGAATCCGGTAGATAGAAGAAACTTTGATAGCGTATCATACCATGCCCTTGGAACTTGATTCAAACCGTAAAGAGCCTTCTTCAAGCGATAGACATGAGTAGGATGCTCGGATTCACAAAACCTTCAGGTTGGGCGACGTATACGACTTCTCTAAGATCCCCGTTAAGAAAAGCCGTCTTTACATCCATCGATAGACTACCACGTTCTTACTTGCAGCATTAGCCGTGAAGATTACGATTGCCTCGATGCTTGCAAGCTGGAGCAAATGATTCTTCAAAGTCAATACCTTCCTCTTGACGGTATCCTTTGCAACCAATCTAGCCTTGTTCTTTAATACATCGCCCGCTCATCAAGTTTTACTTTGAAGATCCACTTTAGAGCAATGATCATACGATCGAGCGGTACTAATTCCCATACATCTAGTCAATCAAACTCATGAATTTCTTCTTGCATGGCATTGAACCGGTATCTTCATTCATGGCGGTTTTAACGTCTTTTGGTTCGACTTGGATAGTACGGAGTTGAAGAAGCACCATAAGGCATCGATTGCAAGTTATTTACGAGTGGATCTTGGACGAGAGGATTTCCAATGATGTTGTCCAATGGATGATCATGTGTCCATTTTCTAAGGTGTTCGTGTGGTTGTTGTTGAGGAACTGAAGTAGCGAGTCGATTTCTCCGAGGAAGATGGTTCGATGAAGGTTCGAGGAGCAAATATGTTCTCAAAGGGGCATCTTGGGAGTAGCAAAGGATTATCTTCATCATCGGTGCGAAATAATTCCATGATGTACACTTGATGATTAATGATTTGTTGATGAGGCAGTGATCGGCGCAGCGCTTCTTGACTTAATGACATAAGCGAAGGGTTAACTTCATTGGCGGGGATAGGAGCACCCTGTTGATGGATTTGACGGATCACTAGAAATTAGCTCATAGTGTTCATCAAACATTGGATCAAACAATTTATTCAAATCATCTTGAAGGAGGTACATAAGGAGTTCTTGGCGAAGAATCGTGTACAAGAGTAGAACCGATGGGACTACATGATGAAGGTTGTGATGCGGGTCGAGCGGGTTGTCCGGAGCTATTTGACCGGTCGACTCATCGAGCGTAACGTGAATTGTTTCCATGATATTTTGGGTTCTTTTGTTGTAGATTCGGTATCCTTTTACGCTTGGTGCATATCCTACAAACAATCCAATGTCTCGCTTTAGCTTTAAGTTTGCCTAAGTCTTGACCTCATTAGTTGGATAACACAATGCACCAAAACACGAAGGAATGAAAGATTAGGTTTTCGATTGTGGACAAGTTCATATGGAGTTTTCCATGAGAAGTGTGAATTAGGGATCGATTTTGAGTGTAGCATTCGGTGGCAATGGCTTCACCCGGAGAAACATTGGAACCTTTGAGTAAATCAACATTGTTCTTGCGGCTTCCACAAGAGTTCGATTTTGTCTTTCAACTACACCGTTACGTTGAGGGGTTCGTGGAACACTTTTGATGACCGATTCCAACACTTTCATAAAACTCACTAAGTTCTTTGTTAACAAACTCGGTTCCATTGTCGATTCGGATGATTCGGCGGTTTTGTTAAGTCGAACCCGCAATTGTTTGATAAGTTTGATGATGATATCGGAGTTTCATCCTTTGTCCTTAAGAACTTAACCCAAGTAAATCGAGAGTAATCATCAACCACAACTAACACATATTTCTTCCCGTAAATGTTCGCACTCTCATGGGTCCACATAAATCCATGTGAATGGTATGAAGAACTTCCGAATCGAGTTTGTAGGTTTGGGTTTATGGGCACACTTCTTGCTTTATCCCAATTGGCATCTTGAACAAAGATGATCCTTTTCATACTTTAGTCTAGGTAAGCCTATTACTAAGTCCTTTCGAGAGATCATTTATGATGCCAAAGTTCGTGTGATTTAGCGGCGATGCCATAACCATGACTTTGTTTTGAAGCCTTTGACAACAAGCAAATTGAGAAGACTTCATCATATCTTCGATAGAGATGGTGTATAGGTTTGAACCACGTGTTCCTCTTAAAAGTTCTCTACCATCAAGTTCTCTAACGAAAGCAGGTATGTTTTCCAAGGCTACTTCAAGATCGAATCACGCAAATTGACCGACGAGAAAATAAGTTATGACCAAGACCTTCAACATAATATACCACGAGATTACACTTTCACCAACAACATAATCTCCATAACCCATAATTGCATCAAACGATCGTTCCCGAATCTAACGGTCCGATGAATTTACTCACGAAGTTCATGAGCGCGACCGGTCTCCAATCATATGCTTGGAGCAACTGAGTCCGTGTACCACGTAGCGATTTGAACGATCTGCGGTTGAACACAGACAAGAATGGATAAGCGGATAATTAGGATCCCCATGTAAGAATGGGTTCCATTTGGTTAGTAACAATGATTGGAACACCCACATTGGAAGTAGAAACAATGGAATCATCGGGATTGATGCGGTGCTAGTGTATGCATTAGACCTATTCAAAGCATGTTCACTTTTAAAGGAATAGTTCTACCGGAGGCATCCATTTCCTAATGGGCATTGACTTAGCTAATTTAGGACACATCTCATTAACATTGAACTTGCGGCGGTGGGTATCCGCGATGACCTATGTTACTAAATTTCCTTCCTGTGGGTTTCCACTGTTTTCTAACCTTCTTCCGCCATTGCTTTCTAGCCTTCTTAGGTCGATTTTTGGTATTAACAATCTTAACAAGGCATTTAACAGCATTAATCAACTCATTCACACCAAATTCATGATTAGTAACTGAAACCAAGCAATCATCATTACATGTTTTGCCAAAAGTAGCGTAATCGAATTAATTACGATGACGCTTATAGCTAATACTAGAATCAACACGATTCATTTTATTCAACTCAAACTTAATGTTCCTAGGGTGGTCTTCTACTTTCTTCCATTGCACATTCTTAGCTTGCGAGGTCCTATCTTGCTTTGTATTGCATGAAGGCTTTGACCCGCTTGCATTTGTGTTCTTGATTACTCATGTAGAGGAATTATGGGAACATTAGTTGGTTGAGCTACCTTTTGCATTCTGAACTAGGCGTTGGGGATCTGAACTAATTGAAGGCACTCTAGAGTTCACTTTCTTAATACTGGGCATAGAAGTGTTGGGATCTGAGCTACTCGACGACATATTAAAATTCACTTTCTTAATGCTAGGCATAGAACAGGGCATCACAGCTTTACCTTTCTCACTAAAAGATTTAGGGCACGTTGCTCTTAAGCATTCTAACACCTCCTGAGATCGTTTGGCCTGAATGCAAGCAAACCTAATTTCTCTATCAAGTGGCTTATTTATGAAATCCTCTTCTACAATCTCTCAGAGACATTCTAGACTATCCTTAAGGTAAGCGAAATAGTTATGAAACACAAGTTCGTTATTTCTAAGATGAGAAGGAATGTATTTAACAATCACAGTATATTTAGAGTCTGCAGATGACTTTGATGCAACATTCTCATTAAAGACAAGTGGCATTTTCCATTTTACCTGACTCCTCAGATTCTCAATTTTATTTTGTAAAGACGTTATTATTTCGTTGTTCTTGTCACGAGTGACTTTCATTGAATCATATAACTCTTTAAAGTGTTGTTTCACCTTTTCATTTTCTTCTAGCAAACTCTCATTTTCCTTTTGTAAAACATTAACCAAGTTTTGAAGATGAAAAGTTTGAGAACACTGAGAATCTAAAGGAGGAGGCATTTGGGAGCCATCACATTGTTCTTTTCACCCTTTAATTGTGAAATTTGGGTTCTCATTTTCCGATCGTGTTACAATGAGCTCGAATCATTCATCACGTTGTCGATTTCAAAAGCGCATCAAATTCGGGAGCATCCAAGGATGTCTTGATATTTGAGGTTTTAACATTTTCTTTTAGATGTTGATATTTTAATTGCAAAGCAAGATGCTCAACTTCCAATTTAGAAAACTGATTCACCAGGTTATCATGATCATCCCCGTTCAACTTTCTCATGCAATTTAGAGTTAGTTTTCTCAAGCTTAATGACACGATCATGGGAGACTTTCCGAGCAACAGATAATCATGAAATTGAGATGCATTAATTGAACAAGTCATGGCAGTGTAAAACAAATCTTGAGTGATACATTCAGAAATCAGATTCTGTGACAACCCGAACTTTCAGGTCATTTCTCGAAACAATTTATGCCTCACAATTTCAACATTTATCGTAAACTAGGTTTACGTGTTCCGAATTCGCGTAACCTTTAAGGTTTAGCGGCGAATTCATGATCATAACATCACGTACATTTCATATGGACTAAGATTAGTCTACATTTCATTGACATCATTTGCATCATGATAGTTCATTCATGACATTTCATTTCACATTTAACGCGTAATTTTTATATTTAAATAAACGTTATCGCGTGAGTTATTATTTTGTATATTTAATCCGTTACTTTCAAAAATGATCCCGACACATTTTTATACTTACATTTAGTTTATAAAAACTATATTTTGAGATTTCATAGTGTTTTGAATTTATTTCGTATATAAATCGTTAAAATTATATTATTACGTCGTTTTTCTTAAAAATTTTACGATAATTATTTTATCACCCAAATTTCACAAGGAATGTATTTTGACAATTTTTATTATCTCATTACATTCTATTTTGACCTATTAAAAACTTACTTGTACCAAAATTTCCATTTATCCTACAAGTTACAAATTCCTACAAATTTACTTACATTTTCTTACCAAATTATACAATTATACAAGTTTTATAAAAAAAAAAAAAATATAATATCTTACATTCCCCCCCCTTGGCCGACCAAGGGGGAAGGGAGTCATTAAATGTGGCAAGGTCTTTGATTGATAATAATTTCATTCACAACATAAAAGTCTCATTCATGTATCTTATTTTCTCATAGTTAGCAAGTGTAAAAAAAAAAGTTCTCTCCTTGTTCTTCTCCTTCTATAACCGGTCATCAAGAGAGCTCACAAGGGATCATCTTCAAAAATTTTCTCAAGTGTTTTTACAATCTAGTTTATACTCTTTATTAGGTTTTGAAATAAAAACCAAGAGTATTTAAGTTTAACCTTGTTACTTACACCTCATCATATTCACTTGTAAGCATGTTTCTATCATTTTTCATGTTTCCTTTTCATTTCTTATGTATCTTTTCATTTTTGGAGCAACATGCAAGACATATGTGATTTATACCATTTTTACATGATTTTAGAGTATATATATATATTTGGTCATCCTATAATTATCCCCTTGGTATTCTTTGGTCTTGATGATGTTTAGGAACCCATGACACCCTAAGAAGGTGTATGGTAGGATTAGATTAGTTTTGGAGTTGATTTGAAGGGATTAGAATAGGTTTTGTCCGAAAAACTATTTTCTATACGTATAAAATGTATACTGTCCTTGTTTCGATTTTCGGAAAACCGACAGTTGGTGCGAAACTTTGGCCTTGATATTTAGAAAATATACTTTAAAAGCGAATCCGTGGTCGCTTGAACGGATAAAAGCGGAGTTATAACGAAAAGTTATGGATTTTACAAGTTTGACGACGAAATATATAATTTTCGTAAATTTCAAGACAACATGTATTTTTCTTGTACGAGTCAAAATGAGCCTTAAGCTTCACAAATTATTTCGACTTGGCAAAATATATTAGTTTACTTCGATACGAAGCTAAGGACGTATTATACGTAGAAAGCGGATTTGAAACGACAAAGATATGCACGTTTTCATAAACTTGCCGTAACTATTATTTTCGAAAAACTATATTATTTTACGATACAAGTGTTACGGTAGTATAACGTCCCTGTTGAGGGTCTGTTTTATCGAGGTTGTGAAACTTTTGTAACGAAATGTTTTCTAGTAAAATCAAGTTCACCGCCATATTTTTCAAAACGATGTCGTTTGTATAGCGGAGTTCTAATAAATTAATTATGGTTGTCTAAACTTGGCCGAAACTCACTTTTTGCACTACAATTAGCCAAAACCACCATCTTTAACCCTTATTATCTTTATGATCGAGACCTTTATGTCGAAAACTCCTGAACTGAAACTTCTAGATTTCGATACAAACTTTCCAAAACCGTCGAGTTCGTTTCCTAACGATCGACGTACACCATTTTACGACTAGTATTTCGAAGCCATTTTGTCAATTTCAAGAAATTTCCGACGACTTTATTTTACGACGAAAAGTGAAAATTTCACCATAAATCATTATAAAACCATTGTAGGATGACATTTTGACGTAAATACTTGTAAAGTGATTTTTGAATGGTCAAGACGTCAAAAGAGTATTTTTCGACAATAAGTAATATTTTTCAAAACTCGCAAATGGTATAAATAACATACGGAATGCATGCATAACATTACATTGCAACTCATTACATATCATATCATTCGTAATAGGTCCAAATTGAAACATCACGCTATACCTCAGTGTACTCACTCTTGTCATCACACCAGTCTACCAAGTGAGTTCATAGCCCCACTTTTACTCTTTTAACTGCTTTACAAACTCTTGGGGAGATACTGCTACATTTTAATCGAACACAAATGCTTTGAATTGTATGCTATATCCGAATGTTTTATTGTCACTAAGTATTTGCCATGTTCAAGTCCCTACATCATGAACCATTAGTCACTTGCAGTGAGCGAATATTGTGAATAGGCCTATTGAATTAACACTCCGCCCTATTGACCCATTTAGGGAAATCGAGCGACTATATTTGAATCATTAAGGTAAATTGGCAAATTACCTATTAGGCGGCGATGAAACGATGATTATCAATTTTATTGGTGCGATGTTTACGCTTTGGTGTCATGAACTTAGTGAAATAAATACGATTTTGTTTTTAACGATGAGTGTGAAACCATTTAACTCACACTACGATTATTGTGTTCAAACGAATTACTTAAACCTATGGATTTCACTCAACCTTTGTGTTGACCTTTTAGCATGTTTATTCTCGGTATCTAAGGCATTATCATCATGGCATGGTTAAGGAACCACCTTTGAGTCGGCCGACTTACATCATTGTACATTATGGCACTTTCTTTTAAAACCATCGTTTGGACTTGTAATATATTTATATTTCCGCAAACTTTGTAAACTTTTGGGACCTATGTTGTAACTCGATTATTTTATTAAATCAAACGATGTATTTTCCAAACGACACTTTAGGTCGCTCAATATAACTTGTGATTGTGATGCTATGACAATCAATCCTCGTGAATTCCATTCCATTGCAAAGCAGTAATTTGGGGTGTGACAGATTGGCATCGAGCTTGATTATAGAGAACTAGGTTGCATCATTGACCCTAGACTATAACTACATTACCATAGCATCTCATCATTTCATCATACGTGCATGTTCACTTTGCGTGCGATTTATACGTACATTTTTCGAGTTATTTACTTTCATTTCATATCGATTGTCACATGGATGCCTTTAAATTCCCATTCCATTATTCTTTCTTCATACTCTAATGTGGAGAATTCCTTGACATTCCCTATCATAATTTTTACATCCATTGACTCATCACCGATAACGTCGAATACTGAGGTAAACCTTTAAGTACGGCAAAGTCACTCTCACTCCTTTGTTTCATCACTAACATGTCGAGTTACACGCTATTCACTCTAAGTCACTAAACCATCATACATTTGAAGCACTTACGACATCTCATAACCCATTTCTTAGGAAACCGTCGATTATTTTGAAAGATAACCTCAAACTTATCATTTCTTATCACCTCTTTAGAGCGCATATTTTTAACATGGGATTTTGCTACGCCTCACATTTCCTCTTGTTTTGAAGAAGATATGGCAATCAAGAAAGCTACAGTTGAAATGACCCAAGCGGCTATTCAAAAGTTAGTGAATGATAGCATAGGCGATGCTTTAAGAGTCGAAAGGAAACATTCCGCTTCTTGAGGCATGGTCACGTCTTGAAGCCGCTAGGCTAGTCACTGCATGGAAATGCCGGAGGATCCGGAGTTAAGGGATGTTCGTACAAGGATTTCAAAAGTGGTGAGCCCACGAAGTTTAGGGGGACTGAAGGAGCCACGGCCATGGTACGATGGTTTGAAAAGTTGGAATCCGTGTTTTTGCTTTGTAATTGCCCGGATGATAGTAAGGTCAAATTTGCTACAAGTACATTACTCGATGGAGCATTGTCGTGGTGGAATTCATATGCTCAACCGATTGGAGTGGAGAATGCTTTTAAGCTTACTTGGGAACAATTTAAGGGTTTGGTGACTAAGAAGTTTTGTCCTCGTACGGAAGTCAAAAGTTGGAGACCGAGTTCTATGAACTAGTAACTATTGGATACGATATTGACACTTACATTCGAGATTCCAAGAATTGGCGCGTTATGCCGTCCATGGTTTCGATAATGAGAAGTTGCTAGAGGCTTTCATTGGGGACTTCGAGGTGATTCAAGGAGATGTGACTTCGTTTGATCCACAAACAATCGAGGAAGCTATTAGGGTGACTCAAAAGCTCATGGCCGGTAGTGAAGAGGTAAGTACACCAACACCAACCAAAACAACAACAACCCCAACAACCGCACCAACTACCACAATAACCAAAACAACAACAACAACGGCGATAACCAAATCAACAACAACAAAAGAAAATGGAAAACGACCAAGGAGGTTATAACAACAACAACCAAAACCGCAACACTAACCATCAACAACAACAAAATAGAAGGCAAGAAGCGGGAATGGTTTATGTCGCTGCACCAATGAGAGGTAGAGGTATGTTGGAACACACCCACTATGTAATCGATGTAATTTTCATCACTCGGGTCCTTGCCCCGCCAAGTGCCACAAATGCCAAACACCGGACATCTAGCGAGGATTGTAAAGGTAAAGCCGTAGTCACATGCTTCGGATGTGGGAGCAAGGACACTATAGAAATCAATGTCCTCAAAACCAAGGTCAACCAGTTGAAGATGCTCATGAGAATGCATATATGTTAGAGGAGGAGAAGCTCGTCATGGTCCCAACAACGCGGAAGACCAAGAAGTTTGGAAGCTAACGGTCTTAATTTTCCTTATGTACTATGTCGTATTAAGTTTATGTTTTCCATCGATCCGAATCTTTATAACCTAAGATGTACTACTTTTGCTAAACCACTTGTTGTAAAATATTCTCATCTATCGTACTTTATTTTCTTTCCGATTTGTTATTACTTATGAGAATTTTACTTCTTTTTACTTTATCGACCATTTTAACGACACGGTTTAAATCCTTGTAAGCATCGAGAGTTATAACAACTAAACCGAACGTCACATCATCGTTCCTTAATTATACATAGCCTAGCTAACTATGTCTAATTCGAGGGTCATGTTATGTTGGGAGCGATTAATTATAAATCTTAGTGCAAGCAAAATCTTCACATATTTCAAAGTCAAAGTGTTACTTATGAGAGATTCATCCGATATTTTTCGTACTATGATGTTTTGTACGCTCAATCATCGATAACCAGAACGACACTTCTCCATACCTTCTTTCCTCGTTATTCTTCATGGACTCAAAATTGATAGACTACACGAACCGAATTCGTGGACCAATTCCTTTTGGATGGGCGAATGTGACAACCCGAACTTTCGTGTCATTTCAAACAATTTATGCCTCACAATTTCAACATTTATCGTAAACTAGGTTTCGTGTTCAATCGCGTAACCTTTAAGGTTTAGCGCTAATTCATGATCATAACATCACGTACATTTCATATGGACTAAGATTAGTCTACATTTCATTGACATCATTTGCATCATGATAGTTCATTCATGACATTTCATTTCACATTTAACGCGTAATTATTATATTTAAATAAACGTTATCGCGTGAGTTATTATTTTGTATATTTAATCCGTTACTTTCAAAAATGATCCCGACACATTTTTATACTTACATTTAGTTTATAAAACTATATTTTGAGATTTCATAGTGTTTTGAATTTATTTCGTATATAAATCGTTAAAATTATATTATTACGCTTTTTCTTAAAATTTTACGATAATTATTTTATCACCCAAATTTCACAAGGAATGTATTTTGACAATTTTATTATCTCATTACATTCTATTTTGACCTATTAAAAACTTACTTGTACAAAAATTTCCATTTATCCTACAAGTTACAAATTCCTACAAATTTACTTACATTTTCTTACCAAATTATACAATTATACAAGTTTTATAAAAAAAAAAAAAAATATAATATCTTACATTCCCCCCCCTTGGCCGACCAAGGGGGAAGGGAGTCATTAAATGTGGCAAGGTCTTTGATTGATAATAATTTCATTCACAACATAAAAGTCTCATTCATGTATCTTATTTTCTCATAGTTAGCAAGTGTAAAAAGTTCTCTCCTTGTTCTTCTCCTTCTATAACCGGTCATCAAGAGAGCTCACAAGGATCATCTTCAAAATTTTCTCAAGTGTTTTACAATCTAGTTTATACTCTTTATTAGGTTTTGAAATAAAACCAAGAGTATTTAAGTTTAACCTTGTTACTTACACCTCATCATATTCGGTTGTAAGCATGTTTCTATCATTTTCATGTTTCCTTTTCATTTCTTATGTATCTTTTCATTTTGGAGCAACATGCAAGACATATGTGATTTATACCATTTTACATGATTTTAGAGTATATATATATATTTGGTCATCCTATAATTATCCCTTGGTATTCTTTGGTCTTGATGATGTTTAGGAACCCATGACACCCTAAGAAGGTGTATGGTAGGATTAGATTAGTTTTGGAGTTGATTTGAAGGATTAGAATAGGTTTTGTCCGAGAAAACTATTTTCTATACGTATAAAATGTATATCTGTCCTTGTTTCGATTTTCTGGAAAACCGACAGTTGGTACGAAACTTTGGCCTTGATATTTAGAAAATATACTTTAAAACGAATCCGTGGCGCTTGAACGGATAAAAGCGGAGTTATAACGAAAAAGTTATGGATTTTACAAGTTTGACGACGAAATATATAATTTTAAATTTCAAAGAACATGTATTTTTCTTGTACGAGTCAAAATGAGCCTTAAGCTTCACAAATTATTTCGACTTGGCAAAATATATTAGTTTACTTCGATACGGCTAAGGACGATTATCGTGAGAAAGCGGATTTGAAACGACAAAGATATGCGTTTTCATAAACTTGCCGTAACTATTATTTTCCGAAAAACTATATTATTTTACGATACAAGTGTTACGGTAGTCATAACGTCCTCGTTGAGGGCTGTTTTTATCGAGGTTGTGAAACTTTTGTAACGAAATGTTTTCTAGTAAAATCAAGTTCACCGGCCATATTTTTTCAAAACGACAAGCCGTTTGTATAGCGGAGTTCTAATAAATTAATTATGGTTGTCTAAACTTGGCCGAAACTCACTTTTTGCACTACAATTAGCCAAAACCACCATCTTTAACCCTTATTATCTTTATGATCGAGACCTTTATGTCGAAAACTCCTGAACTGAAACTTCTAGATTTCGATACAAACTTTCCAAAACCGTCGAGTTCGTTTCCTAACGATCGACGTACACCATTTTACGACTAGTATTTGAAGCCATTTTGTCAATTTCAAGAAATTTCCGACGACTTTATTTCTTATTTAAAAGTGAAAATTTCACCATAAATCATTATAAAACCATTGTAGGATGACATTTTGACGTAAATACTTGTAAAGTGATTTTTGAATGGTCAAGACGTCAAAAGAGTATTTTTAGACAATAAGTAATATTTTTTCAAAACTCGCAAATGGTATAAATAACATACTGGAATGCATGCATAACATTACATTGCAACTCATTACATATCATATCATTCGTAATAGGTCCGATTGAAACATCACGCTATACCTCGGTGTACTCACTCTTGTCATCACACCGCCTACCAAGTGAGTTCATAGCCCCACTTTTACTCTTTTAACATTTTACAAACTCTTGGGGAGATACATGCTACATTTTTAATCGAACACAAATGCTTTGAATTGTATGCTATATCCGAATGTTTTATTGTCACTAAGTATTTGCCATGTTCAAGTCCCTACATCATGAACCATTAGTCACTTGCAGTGGCGAATATTGTGAATAGGCCTATTGAATTAACACTCCCGCTCCTATTGACCCATTTAGGGAAATCGAGCGCACTATATTTGAATCATTAAGGTAAATTGGCAAATTACCTATTAGGGTGGCGATGAAACGATGATTATCAATTTTTATTGGTGCGATGTTTACGCTTTGGTGTCATGAACTTAGTGAAATAAATACGATTTTGTTTTTAACGATGAGTGTGAAACCATTTAACTCACACTACGATTATTGTGTTCAAACGAATTACTTAAACCTATGGATTTCACTCAACCTTTGTGTTGACCTTTTAGCATGTTTATTCTCGGTATCTAAGGCATTATCATCATGGCATGGTTAAGGAACCACCTTTTGAGTCGCAAGGCCGACTTACATCATTGTACATTATGGCACTTTCTTTTAAAACCATCGCTTGACTTGTAATATATTTATATTTCCGCAAACTTTGTAAACTTTTGGGACCTATGTTGTAACTCTCGATTATTTTATTAAATCAAACGATGTATTTTCCAAACGACACTTTAGGTCGCTCAATATAACTGTGATTGTGATGCTATGACGATCAATCCCAGGAATTCCATTCACCGCAAAACATGTAATTTGGGGTGTGATGATTCTCATTTAAGGTATGCAAGTTCTTCCTCTCAATCTCATTATATTTTAATTTCGCCATAGTCATTGACCTCAACTATCATTGCATCAAATTCCTTTTCCATTTCTTTAATATCCGAATCCATCCCTTTAAGACTCTCAAATTGACCTTTTCATTATTTAAAGAAAGGCATGACCTTAGTTAAATAGCATTCTTTAGTTTGCTCAAAACCCTCTCCCTTCGCTTATCCCAAGAGGTGTGATCCTTTTCTTACATGTCTTCTCAAAATCAAAAATAATTGATAAATAACATACCGGTGATTAAGGTCTTGCTCTTAGTGGAATAGATCTAGGAACTAGATACGCATTGGTGTATTGGGGGATATACTGATGGCGTAAAGCATTCTCCTACATGGGAGATTACGCTCAACAAACTCATCGCCTTTTTCATGTCCATATCCTTTTCCGTAACACTTGTTCGTGGGTCTGCTGTGTTTGAGGTCTAAACTTGTTAAATGCAATCCAATTTTCCTTAGCATAGTTGGGTGTTTTATAACTGATTTTCTTTTCTATGCATGAAGGGCTCTTAAGTTTTTCATCCAATTTTCTAGTGACTTCTTCTAACCGCTTATCTTCCTCAAGATTCTTAGCGCAACTAGGTTTCCGTCAGGCTTAAGGATTTCATTGCCATCATAAATTACCTTCGTGCTTCTCTAGCTTTCTTACAAGCCTCGTGGTTTGGTTCATCAACTAATGCAACACTATGTTTGTCACTTAGAACTCTATGCTTTGTGATCATGTGAAGCAAATCGAATGGTGTTTCCTTGTACGCATAATTTGTTTTCAAGTTTGTTTTCAAAGTTTTAGGTTGGAAAATTCATTTAAAAGTTTTGATTCCTTAGCATTAAATTCATGCTTAAGCACTTTCACATTTTCTTGAAGTTCTTGTTTTTGCTTAGCCGTTTTATTAAGATTTTCTTTTTAGTAATCTAGCTCTTGTTTTAGTATTTCTTCCCTAAAGTTACTTTTTCTAATAATTGTAAGCATTTGGTCATCCATTTCCCGCTCACGAGTGGTTAACTCAAACTTAGCGTTGTTCATAAATGGCAACTTGTTCTTTATAGGCATTAAGTTCGAGATAACAGTAATCATCAGGCACATGGAGTGTATTCATCAAAAACATAGTCATCATTGATTGCAAAAGATGCATCACTTGGTTTAATCACACTTTCACTTTGGATCACATATTGATCATATGGGGCAATATTACTATTACCCATATTAACAATATCTGTTTCACAAGTTTCATGTGATTGAACTTTGTCATGTATCATTTGCTCATCAACTTCATCATATAATTTTAATACCTCTGAGATGATTGATTATTTGGATGGACCAGTGATAAGGTTTTAAAAGGTACCATTTTGAGGGGTCGTTTTAGTCCTTATTTGATCACTTTTGTATCCGTTATTGCTTAATATCGCTCCTTTTCACTTTTAGGTCTCTTGAAGGCAAAATGTGGAATGGTACTTATTTGGACGAAAAGCGCGAATATATGAAGAAAATGGCCAAAGTCAAAATCGAGACACTCACATTGCGAAAATAGAAGGCGACGGCCAAAAGCATTGCGACGCCGTCCAAGATTTTTGTGACGGTTCGTAACCCAAAACTCGTATTTTCAAGTGACGACGCCCGCTTGTAAGAGTAGGCCGTCGCTACTCGGACGGCCTAGATGCAATCCGACGACGCCGGTCAAGAGGACGGCGTCACGGACATAGGTGACGCCGTCACAAGGTTAACGCTGCCAAGACGAAACCCTAATGACGGCGACACGACGGCGCCACGAAACATAAGGTGACGCCGTCGCATATGTAATCTTATATATAGAATCCGAATTTTTCGGTTTTAGGAGAGTCTTTTGGAGTGAAAACCTAAAACCGAACCTAAGGTGTCTTGTACAAGATTTTAGGGTTTTAAACCCTATCTTACATCAAGATAAGTATTTACTTCATTAATTCAATTATGTCTTTGATTATTTGTGTGTATGCTTGCATGTTCTCCATGTCCCGCTAATTTATTTGTGTGTTTGCTTAGGAAGTATGAAACTTAATTATTGAATATTGATTGGTTGTTTCTTATCTTAGTTGATTAATGATCTAGTAATGCGATAGGTCATTCGTTGTGTACTTAATGCTTGATTCATCTTTGTGAACCTTAGAATATAATTACCCGAGTAGTTGTAAGCTAAACCATCCAAAGAGTGCCTTAGAGTAAGAGTTTATTATCCCTAGTGGGTTTTGTAGACGAGACCCTTTGGTAAGTTCAAAGAGTTGGGAGAAACGATACCCTACAACTTTAGACACACAACGCAACTAAGAATAACGACGTGACAACTCAACCATCAATAGGAGATAATTAAGGAGTAGTACAACCTAAGTAAACACATCTTTAAACTATCATACGAGCACACATTAATTAGAAATAGACTCCACAACCTTAGTTTAGATAATTAGATAATAGTAGAGTAATCGGTAGAAATACCAACCCCCAAACCAATACTAGATTCGTACTTTTCCATTTCATAAAATATAAAATACAAAAAATAATCTTCCTCAACTTTAACCTTAGCGTAGTAACTCCTTACTAGCATTCCTATTCCCAGAGAACGATATCAATACCGTGGCTTACCCTAATTACTACACTACAACGATTAGGTTCACCGCCTAGGTGTTATAAAACTTGCTCAAGAAAAGGAAGTTTCTTTGACCCGAACGACGCGTGTAGCGTTATCAAGTTTTGGCGCCGCTAGGGAATAGAATAGCTAGTTAGTAGTCCACCTTGTTTAGGTTCTTTGCTTGATTCCTATCAAGTAAATTTTTCTCATTTTAGCTTTCTTAGTCTATCCCCTTCTTCGTGACCTTTGTTCGTAATCCCATCACTTTTCATCATGGAAGGTGATAACCAACCACCACTCATCAACCCACCACCAAATGACCCGCCAAGAGCGCGTACTTGGTGAATACTCGAGACCAAGCCACCTAGGCTATAGGAACACCATTGAGCTTCCGACCAAGCCCAAACTACGGCCCTGCGATCCGACACCATCCGGTTGGTGCAAAACGGATGTGCATTCCATGGACTTCGTTCAAGATCCAAATCAAGATCCGAGGATTTCCTCAAAATCGCCGATTCCATCGACCTTGATGCTACTACTCGGGAGACCACGCTACCGCTCTCTTCCAATCTCTCTACGGGACCAAGCTAGTAATTGGCTTGAGCGACTTTCACCAGCTCCATCTCAATTTGGGATGATCTTACCTCTCGCTTCCTTGCTCAATTTTTCCCACGGGAGAACCACTAAGCTTAGGAGACATCTTGACATTCCAAAGAGCCCAAGGTGAGTCTCTTTACAAAGCATGGACTCGACGAAGGAACTACTCCGAGACTTCCACACCATGGCATTGATCTTTGGCTTCAAATCCAAATCTTCTATGATCATACCGATTTCATCACCGACGATCCATTGATCGAGCCGCCGGTGGAAGACTCAATGACTTTAATGCAGAGAAATCATGGGATATTATAGAGGAGCTTGCCGATCAATGCTACGAAGATTGGAGTGAATCTCCAAACTCCGATTAACGTGGTTAATGCCATATCCACTCCTTACGAATCCTCCGATACACTCAAGAGCAATTGAGTGCCATCGAGAGAGGAATTGATTATCTTATGGAAAGGCGAAAAGAGCACCCGTACAAATTCCTCGAGAGGTCGCCAACGCCCACCCACCAACCGCTCCACACCTCTTTCGGAATCCCCAAGTCGCGAGCAAAACCTGTTCGAAGGCGCCCATTCTACTTCCCAATACCACTTTCACCAAGCTTCAAGGATCAAATGAGGGAGTACATGGCAAATCATACAGAGAGATTAGCGATTGAAGATGAGGTTTATAGGCGAGAGAGGAAATGCAAGAAAAATGAAAGAAATGATGAATTTGGTAATTGAATTTACCAAAACAAAGGTTCCCAAAAAGTGCTCGAAGAAGCAACGATTGCCCTCCCACTTCATTTGTAAACGCCTGTTTCTATTATGCCCGAGAATGCAAGAGTGAGATGTGGAAACCGAGGAAAGCACGAAGGATGAGTGCATGCCTAATGATGAACCCGAGACCATTGAGTACTACCTTAAGCACGAATTAACAAGAAAACCATTGCAAACCAAGTAAACAACTTTAGGTACAATGAAGTTCTTAGGAAGCTCTTGAAGGAAAAATGACTAAGAAGAATACGACGCCTTTCCTATGGAACCTCTGATGAGTTGGTTATAAAAACCGTTAACAAGAAAACGAGACACCACTGTGGAATTTCATGATACCGCTTAGTGTCGGTGACATGGACAATATAAATGCCTTGGCCGATCAAGGGACCGATGTGAACATAATGCCATTGTCAATCTATAATAAGTTAACTAAAGAGAAACCACCAAGACCGACCTTAGAATTTCCTTAGCTAATCATACTTATGTCCACCCGTAGGAATCGTTGTTAATGTTCTAATTGAGGTGGCTAACATCGCTTATCCGTGGATTTCGTGATCATTGATGTTGAGGAAGATAAAACGCACCCCTCATTCTTGGGACACCGTTCTCGCCACCGCCAAGGCAACCATCAAATGCGGAGAAGGCATCATGATACCAAAAGCGGGAAGGGTACGCTAGGATACCCATCATCCCAAGATACCCTCTTAAGATCATGGAAATGATTACGGTGGAAATCGAAAAGCCCCGCAACAATGTTAAGAAGAAGATGAATGACCGGGAAAAAGGGCTTAGAGACTTTATGGTTTAAGGATTGTATGCGACATTGTGGAAACCCGATAAAAAGTTAGAAGCAATCCCACCTCAATACCTAAGGTACAAAAGGACCTTAAGGAATTTCTAAAGGGAGAAAAGTGCTCTTGTATAGATCTCGGATAAGGGCATTACGAGGAAGAAACAAACCAAGATGGTTTGGGCCTTTCACGCTTAAGGAGACCAATTTAAAAGATAAAACCGTCGCCATAATTGACAAATATGGCAAGGAATCCACGGTGAGCATATAACGCCTACACCCTTTCGATGAAGGAAAACAAAGGGTGAAGAGGGCGGTAATGAGAAAACGAGGAGCACAACTATGAGTCTAGCTACAAGACTCTTTAATAAAGTAAAGCGCTCGTGGAGGCAACCCATGCTTAATTGTTTGCTTGTTAGTGTCATATATCTTTTATTAATTGTTTATCCTCATGTTTAAATTTGTAAAATGCTTTATTTTGTTTTTAACTTTGCCTTAATTGCATATAAATGTATTTTACATAAAGGATAAGTGTAGGGAGGATTACACGTTTTCAAAAGAAACGTAAACATGAGAATAACAATTAACTAAAAGATATTTATGTTTGTTTGTTCGAGTCAAATGCTTGTATCGAGTCATAATGGATGTTTTGCAGAAATTTTTTCAGATTCTAAAGATGTAAATTTTCCAATTAAGTGAAGTTAGAATTAAGGGTTCTCACAAGATATTTTTTGTTTTTTCTTTTATCTTTAAAGACAAATTGAACAAAGATATATATTTATTGGGTTAACTGACGTGATGTATCATTATATTAGGGTATATAGTCATTTCGGGTAAAATTTTGATGGATAATCTATTTTAAAAAGTCGAATAAACCTTACATTGCACAAAATTAAATTCAATACCTTAAAATTGAGAAAAAAAGTTGGGTATCTAAATTTAAATTGTACTAAAATAAGCTTCTTTTTTGTTGCGATTTGTCGTTTCTTTAATTAAATAAGTTAGAATTTCGCCTTAACGCATGAGGTATGTTATCAACGCTTTGTTAGCTTTGTATATACACTGACACATGACACAAGCTTCGTGAATTAGTCTGCAAGAAGTTTAGACATCGTAATAAAACAAAACATGTGTTTCCATATATAATACTCCTTCCGTCGCAAAATATAAGTCCACTTTGCAATTTTTTGTTATCCTAAAATTAATGTCCACTTTCAATTTCAATCAACCAAAATGCTTTTAAGTGGGTGAGAATAAATTGTTATTGGTTAATATTGTATGGGCCCCACATTTCTTAAATTTTGTGAAATATGAAAGTGGACCTATAATTTGAGACGGAGGGAGTAATTAAATTTTGATTACTTAAATAATATTTCAATAGTGACTAGATCAATATGTCATATAATTCGTTATTCCTAGATGAAAAAATTACACGTTTGATTCCTATGGTTTGCCCAAAATAACAACTTTAGTCCCTAAGTCGTTTTTATTACACAAGCAAGATCTAATTTTGAAACTATGCACGCTTTTGGTCCCTATTTTGGATGAGCGTTAGTTAAGTCCGTTAAGTATTTTGCGTTGTTAGTCATTCGTTAATAATTTTGCAACCGTTAGTCCTTATTTTTAAAATATAGTTTTTCCCGTTAGTCCTCCGTTAATAATAGTTATCGCCCGCTTTTTACGCTTTTGTCCGTTTTATCCGTTTTCCCCGCTTTTTCGCGTTTTTCGCTCGCTTTTACGCTTTTATCCCTTTAAATCTTTTTTTTGTTTTCGTCCGCTTTTACGCTTTTGTCTGCTTTATCGTTTTTATCCGTTTACATCGCTTTTTACGTTATAATCCGCCGTCCGCTTTTTATGTTTCGCCCATTTTTACGTTTTGTTCGCTTTTATCCGCCGTTCGTTGTTTATTCGCCGCCAGCTTTTTATTTTGTCCATTTTTTCCGCTACCGTTGTTTTACGTTTTGTATGTTTTTTCCCTTTTGCTCGTTTTATTCTGTTTCCGCTTTTTAATGTTTTTTCTGTTTTTATCCGTTTTGCTCATTTTTTCACAAAAATTTGAAAATTTTCTAAATTTGAAAAATTCCAAAAATAAATTGGGAAAAAATATTTTCAAAAACAAAAAAATTTGAATTAAAAAAAAAATTGAATAAAAATATTGAAAAAAAACGGACATATTTTTTTAAAGATTTAAAAAAAATATTTGAAAATTTTTTTCAAAATTTTTTTTGAAACTTTTATTCAAATTTTTTTTGAAATTTGAATTTTTTATATTTTTTTCGAAATATTTTTTCCAAATTTTTTTTGGAAATTTTTTTCTTTTGAAAAAATTTTCAATATGTTGAAATAATACAAAACGAAAGAAAACGGACAAAATGTAAGAAAACGGAAAAAACGGATGAAAACGTAAAAGAACCTGGCGAAAAAGATAAAAACGAACAAAACGGACAAAATGCAGATAAAAACGCAAAAACGAAATAAAACGGATAAAACATATAAAGCAGATTTAAAAGGGATAAAACGTAAAAAGATTTAAAACGAAAAAACGGGGAAAACGGATGGATAAAACGGACGAAACATATAAAAACAGATTTAAAAGGATAAAACGTAAAAAGCGGATTTAAAACGAACAAAAAAGGGAAAACGGATAAAACGAACGGCGATAAAACGGACAAAATTGTAAAAAGGGCAATAACTATTATTAACTAAGGACTAACGGGAAAACTATATTTTAAAAATAAGGACTAACGGTGCAAAATTATTAACGAAGGACTAATAGCGCAAAATACTTAACGGACTTAACTAACGCCCATCCAAAATAGGGACCAAAAGCGTGCATAGTTTCAAAATTAGAATCTTCTGGTGTAATAAAACGACTTAGGACTAAAGTTGTTATTTTGGGCAAACCATAAGGACCAAACGTGTAATTTTTTCTTCCTAGAGTTAAGTTTGGTAACCAATAACGAACCAGTATCCCAATGCAACCAATCTACAGTTGCCAAATTATTCGAATCAACAAGTCAAAAGATTATCTTTTCATGTTTTACAAGCAATATCCCACCTAATACACATAACATGGCAAAATGTTGTTCGAGTTAGTTGAAATTCAAAGCTAACTTATCAACTATAAATTCGTATTCTTCCTTCACTCATTTTCATAGCATTACAAAAAATCATATTTTTAAAAAGTTACACATGGCTTTTCGGTGCTTAGTTTTTGCTTTGGCTGTGGCATTGTGCTCTGTAGTGGTGCCTGTTTACTCACAAGTTAATCTCCCATGCTCGCCTTCGATGATCACTAGCTTTACTCCATGTTTGAACTTCTTGAACAATAGTACGACTAATGGTACTGCTACACCAACCACCGATTGTTGCAATTCACTTAAGTCCCTCACAAGTGGTGGGACGGAGTGTTTATGCCTTATTGTTACTGGGAGTGTACCCTTTCGAATTCCTATCAATCAGAGTCTAGCCATTTCTCTGCCCCGTGCTTGTAACATGCCCGGTGTTCCACTTCAGTGTAAAGGTTGGTACATCATTAATATAATTCTAAAATCTCTCCAAAAATGTTGTAATTGAACATGTTATCATTGTTTCAAACTCCTACTAATTTATAATTTCATTTTTAAAATTGCAGCTCCTGCCCCTTTTTCTCCAACAGGTAATCATGGATCACAACAACAAAGTAGCACAATATGTTCACTTCAGTTTGCTACTTTTTTTGTTTTACTATCTATGATAATGTAGGGTTGTTAACTCTGCATTGTTGCTACATATTTGCATTTTGAAGAATAATTTGATTTAGTGTAGTTTAGAGAGTAAAACGGTAAAATTGTAAAATTTGCACACATAATCTTTATGTTGCATATGTAAAAATGGACAGGTCCTGCTGCTTTGGTGCCAGCACAGGCTCCTGGAAGTTCATCTACTGTCCCAGAGGCTTTATCACCAACTTCGACACCTGTATCAAATACAACACCTTCCTTAACACCTGAATCAGACACGACACCCAACTTGACACCACCAACTACCGGTGTGGATTCTGGAGTCCCAACCACCAATGCAGGCAGCCGTCCCACTGTAACGCCTTCAGCTGCTGCATCCACTGATGCCAATTCACTATTTATCCTAGCTGCCTCTGGAGCTACTGTCATTGCATATTTCATGTTGTTCTAGAGTCTAGACATCTACTGACATTGATTATTTACATACTGTGTATCATTTCTTTGTTACATTCTTTTGCGAATCTTCATTTTAGTATATATATATATATATATATATATATATATATATATATCATCCAGGATTCCAGTATCGTATCACATTTCATTTGGAAATAAAAATACATAATTCATACCTTCTTTAACTTTTCCATAATTATCTGTCTTAGCAGTATCGTTTAGTTAACTCAAGGACGAACTTGTTTGTTAATTCGCTTAACTGAACAATGATCCCGTTAAATTCTTACAAAGTACAAAGGTTAATTGTATTTCTTAGTATGACTATTCCTAATTTCAAGTTTCTGAAAAATATTCTTTGGCTCTTCTACTTCTCTACTTCTTGTTGTTATGTCAACTCAAAAAGTATGAATCTGGTTACAAAGAATACTAGGATTAAAACCCTAACAAAGTCACAAAAGCTGCTTCAGATAAAATCTGAAAGGCAATCTAGTGATAAAAAATTTAAGAGTCTTAAATATGAGGTCTCAAGTTTGAATCCTATTAGCTATAAACTCCTTGAGGCCTGTAGGCAACCTAGCCATATAGTTCGAAACTCTAAAGGGCTAGTGATTTACCAGACTACATAGGTATTGCGAGATGGTGTGTTGAGTCCGGAGTTGACCTGCCAGTCACAAAGATAACTCGGTGGGGTTCCCTCGTATAGTACAAAAAAGAAAAGAATAGAAGAATTGGCACGTTAGAGTTGCTCATGTTGATGACACCACATAATTTCTCAATTTAGCTCAACAATTAGACTTTTTGCATGACAGAACCTTAGAATTTAACAAATGTTTATGAGCAACAAAAGGTAAGTATATAATTTTCAAAATTTTTACCTTTATTTTACGCTTATGTTAATGCTTAATATATCCAAACAACTCTAAACCCCACATATTACATAATTCAGATCAACTACGAGATTTCTGTTGAGTTTAAGATACATGAAAACAATAAAATCATGTAGACACCACAGAGTACACAGCGCTTAAGATCATAACAAATAAATAATTAACTGAAAGATGCATAACGTACATCTTGTAAATGGTTAGATCTCTTGAACAAAGCGATGAAGTGGTTTAAAGAGTTGTCCTCACTGCTTTACAACTCAAACCAATTGGTGTAAGAATAGTGTCTTACAACCACGCTTTGTAC